>JAOWMA010000015.1:0-295176 GCA_025962755.1 Colletotrichum tropicicola | reverse complement strand
ATACTAATAATAGTATTTTTTATAGTATTTTCTTAAGTATAATTTTAATACTAAAAAGTAGTATTATAATTATTTCTTTTATAATAATTTTACTAATCTATAGTATAATAAATAAATCTAACTACTAATTAGTATTAGTATTACTATAGGTAATATTAGTATTATATATAGTAGTTTATTAGTAAAAGTGCCTTTAGTTATAATAATATTATTCTGTTTAAGTTGCCTATTTAGAGTGGGCTCTATGGTAAAGGCCCGTATAGGCCAGAGCCTTCCGAACGGCTGCTTCTGGTTGGCCCGTTAAGCGAGCCAATTGACAGCGGAGGCTAATCCATCGCTGCCAATTATCCCAACAGTTTTGTCACTGCATTATTAGGAAAGATACGGGGTTTTCAGTCTTGAGAACACTTTTTAGATCTTAGATATGGCCACTAATCTTGCTGAAAAGCTCCTGTGAAGAATGTAATACAAAAGTTCCCCTGCTTCATGAAGTATTCCACTAGGCCCTCGCCGTCTCTTCAGCGACCGTCATCAGCCCATAGACTCCATTGTTCCGAGAATGCGCTACTGGATCCGGAATTTCTTTCTTCGAGTCGTCAAAACTGCCTTCGAGGAGTCCTTCACAGCTGGAATTGGGATTGTTGCAGTGCCCAGCCTCTCATAAGTATCCTCTCCATCCGCGCTTGCGACTTGACGAAGTATCAACAAGTGGAGGTTCGACATCTGGGCCTCCCTCATGATTTTGAATTCGACTTCTACCACCGCTTCCGGTTGATCAATATCTGATGGCAGCCCCATTCCATCGTCCTTGAATATGAGAGCTGCCCATTCACGACTGAGAAGCGTGCTTTTGTCCATGGCCAGAGTCGGCCGGAATGAACCATGAATGACCTCCTCCTCGTTGGCAAATGCCTCGAAGTAGAAACGCTCTTCGCCGTCGATGCCCATAAATGTCATATGTGAAGGATCAGATGGAATCACTGGCTGTTCGTATCTCAGCTGGATGCTTATGGAAAGCCCCTCGAGATAAAGATATTGCCTTGCCGGAAGACTCAAGTCGCTCGAATTTACACCCTGACCCTCATGAACCTCGTCAAATCCACGTATTGCCAGTGTTCCGGTCTCGTCCATTAGTCCCAATTCTGCTTTTATGCGAGCATAAGGCGAAGATACAGACTCGGAGCTTTCTTTGACGTCGAATAGGGCCGTGCCAGACTGTGGATCGTCGTCCTCGGGCCGGTCAAAGCTCAGCGTCAATGGGCCCTTCCATCCCGCCCACGACCAGCTGGGGAACAGTTCGTTTCGCTTGGCCGGCTCCTCGAGTGACCAGTCCAGAGATTGCAAGAGCCCCGTGGTGGCCGTCTGAGCGGCGAAAGACCCAACGATAGCACCCCCGGCCTCCCGCACTTCGGTGAATATCGGCAGACCCCAGAAATGCTTAAACGGTGGTACTGTCTTCGCGCCGAGGCTGAGAATCCCTAGCATCCCATTGAGCGCATCGCTGTCGAAGCTGAGCGATCGGCTCACGTACGTTTCGATGAGCCGGAAGATGGACGGTCCTTTCCTGAGACTGAAGGCTATCGGAAAGTTGTGGACGCTGTTTGCGGCCTCACCGTACATGGGAGGCCATGTTGGGTTGCTGTCCTCGCATCGAAAGGCGGTGCCGTACTTGAACCACAGGTCGTCCGGACCGCACACGGCTTCGCGAGAGTGCGAGAAGTTGCATTCAAAGTAGACTTGGTACTCTGTGAAGATGAGCCGCCGTGTGGACAGCAGGCCTTCCTGAAAGGTCCAACCTCGTTCGTTCCACTTGGCTTGCGAGAGAATATTCTCAAGAGGCGGGAGTGAGGAGACGAAGGGAGTTTCCCCAATTTGAACCGATGGCTGACGAAGTCTAGGAGTCGTTCTCACACCCGGGAGCCCAAAATCAGCGTCTTGACCGGCGGCGGCGATGATTGCAAACTCGGCTGCCTCGTAGATGACGTGCATGTTTGCCAGCTGGTTCTGCGTCTCGCGTCTACGGCTTTCGTCGGCATGACTGAGTCCATTTTGGTCAATGCAATACCTGTCTACCCAGAGATAGCGAAGGCCAAGCCGTTCGGTAGCTTCCAAAGCGTCTTGGACCACTTTTGGAAGGCCTGTTGCCGGCATGGATGTGCCCGAAACATAACTCAGAGCAGCGTAGCGTTCGCCCGCTGGTAGAGGAACAGGTTCTGCAGTTGAAGTGTCCATCACCCTGAACCCAGGTATGTATTCGGGGACAATTTGTTCGGGTTCCCACATCCAGTCGGATGATATTTTCGACAAGAGGAGAGCCAACCTTTGAGAATGTCAAAATCAAGACTTAGAGGGTTTATTTGTCTCCCAGAGAAGCGACGAGACTCCAGATAGTCGGGTATGACTGGGTATAGATATCCAGAGGCGCCAGAGTGAGAACTCAAAGTGATCCCTTGGTGTTGGGGATAGTACACGTGCGGAGGCTTCGGGTCGATAGCCAAAATAGTCGTGTCTCTGAATCTCCGAGCAGCCAACAGGGGCCCGATGTTGTTTCCTGATATCGTTGCTCCGGTGGTTGAGAAATTGACGAATGCAGCCGAGACTGCGTTGAGTTCGAACGGCCAATCCGAATGTCCGTGAGGTGATGGTTGAAGCCGAGTGCGGACCGTGGCAAAGACATGGCACAGGGGACACGTCTGGGATTCGAAATCACCAGGGAAATTGCCCAAATCGGCAATATTACCCTGTATTGGGTTGCGGTCACAAGGCCGGCTGCCTTCGTCCACAACCTCGTTGATCATGTACGCTCGCAGGTCGTCGGATTTCGCAGTGTCGGTAGCACCCTCTAGCCAAAAGTACCACTGCACTCCGGAATCTTTGCCGTTCTTCTCATCTGCAAGCCCCTCTTGATTATCAGGCCCCACATCGATGGGATGTGGAAGGGGGCTGAGAGAAAGGTTGGCGCATCTGTTGCAAAACGTTTCTTGATGCTCAAACAACTCGGCTGCCGGTGGAAGTCTTGTGTCTCGAGGGGGGGCGGTTGTGGGAAGACGCCCAATCTGCTGACGCATGGAACCAAGGACATTGTCAATTGGATACGTCAAGGTTCTACCGCTTAAGTTCGGATCCTGGACCGTTGTGCTGGCCCCTTCTTTCAACAGCCCTGATTCGACCAGTGTCGATAGCCTATCTGCCACCCAGACCATCGAGTCGTTTACCCAAGGTATGGACTCATCTTGAAGTTGCTTTGGAGCAGGTTGAAACATCGTTAGATGTTTTCAGCTGCATCGAGGCAGTGTTAGTCTTGGTGTCTTCGTAAGAGATGGAGGCGCTAACCTGGCGGCCCCTGGGAGCAGAGTTGTGCAAAATCGAGGTGTCATCAACTCTAGTCGTTATGAAGGATAAAGATATGTGCTTACTTTCAAGCAGACAGCCGTGATTGACGCGTTCGACATGCAGAGTCCTGAATACCTTCCGGTTCACAGGATATCTGTATTGTGTAAAAATAAGCGCCCGGAGTCGCTGTTGGATGATAGTGATCGATTACTCGAAATGTTGACATTCTCCTGAACGACATCCGGTGCCCAGGAGAAACACCGGTCAAATGCACGGCCACGTGGCCACTCATTATTGCGCTCCCGCGTGAGACGCAGCTCTGCAGTCCCAAGCGGTCTCGTTGGGCTGCGCCAGCAGAAAAGCGGAACCTTGCATTGTGCCCCTGAATCTTGCTGACTTGAAGGATCATTCTTAATGTCAGAGAAGCCTCACTGAGGTGAGACGCCCCAATTTCAAAGCCGTAAGCTAGTAGAAATACTCCAACCTCCCCCACGGCTCGCACACGTTTTCTGTCCGTGGTAAGGGAAGTGGGCGTAATCGCGTCATCGGGAAATCGACGTGGCATCGCCATTCTGCGGCAAATGGCTCACGATCAGAGTGTCGATTCTCTTTTCCCCACTGTGGGCGCCGAAACGCCTGACATTGACTCCAAGCCCATCAACGACGATGTCAAAGATGATGCGTATGGCAGCAAGTGTACCTCCAAGACGCTGTATCAGTACTTCGACGATCAGGACGATGTCTTCTGGTCCGAAGACTATCCAGAAAATATACCCGAAGCAGCAGAGAATTCAACAACCAGAGCATGCGCGCTTCTTGTGAGGAAGAGTGAGTTTCTGTATTGTTTGCAAATACTACCGACTCTGATGTTAGGTTTTGATAGGAAAGAGCTCTGATCCTCGAATGTCCCTGGAGATCGACAGCATAGTGATCCAAAGCCCTCTCCTGAAGAAGGCTTTAAGCAAGGCCCTCAAAGGTTACCCGGACCTCAACCTCGACCTAGAACGTGTTGAAGTCGACGCACCCTTTCGCCCCTTTGTCCACCGATGGGACAAGTTCGTCGAAGCCCTCACAGACGAAAAGTTGGACGTTGAAACTCGAAAACACCTCGAATTGCTTCATGAAACCCTTGGTCCAGAAGCAAAAGATACAATCCGCGTGGTCAAAGACTATAAGAAGAACAACTTAGTTGATTTTCAACATCTGTGGGCCATATTCGAGCCCGGCCGCACTGTCCTCACAACTGAAAATGGCCAGCTAATGGCGGCCAAGTTCAACAATGGAGACTACATCGAGACGGCGAATGTAACTTTCTTCTTCCTCTGGTGCGAAATAATCAACTTGAACGAGTCGCGCTTTGGCTGGCAGTCAAAGACATTCGAGATCGCCCGCTTCGAGAATACCGTCCCAATCACTTCGCTCCCGACTTCTCCGCTAAAAGACCATCCGAACCATGTATCCATTGCACGGAATCTCACCGAGAGAGGAAGGCTTTTCGAGAAGCTCTGCGGCTTCCATTATCGTGACTACGATGGCCAAGCATTCCAGTCTGTAGAGCTCCAACACACTTTTCAAGTTCGGGAAAGAGTAGTCAGGGTACAAGAGCGTGTTGTGATTGATTCAGAGGCCTATGACAGGTTCAATCCACACGACTCTACTTCAACCCGTCCCATCGCAGATGAGGCCCAGGGAGAAGTAGAAACATCTAGATTTGGGAACGCAGATTATCTGATGTACCCCATGAAAATCGGCAAGAATGCCGAATCCGAGAACTTCCTTACCGATGATCAGCGACTGCTCTGCGCTCCAACCGTGCGGGGTTATGCCCTCAAAACCAAAAGATGGCTCAAGCTCAGTGTTATCAGCGTAAAGGACATCACCTTCAACCAGGGGGCTTTCCAGAGCCTCGTCCTCCCTGAAAACTACAAAAGGCTACTTCGAGCCTTCATTGAAAGTCAACTTCAGTTCAAGAACGACTTTGACGACTTCATCTCAGGAAAGGGAAAGGGTATAGTGATCCTACTGTCTGGCACCCCAGGCACGGGTAAAACCCTCACGGTCGAAAGCGTTGCGGATGTCCTCAAGGCACCGTTGTACAGCCTCAGCGCTGGCGACCTGGGCACGAACAGTACCGAGGTTCAGCAGCGCCTAGACGACGCTCTTCAGCTTGCAGCCGACTGGAACGCGGTCCTGTTGATCGATGAGTGCGACGTGTTCCTGGAAGCTCGAAGCAACAACAATCTCGACCGTAACGAACTCGTCAGCATTTTCCTGCGGACTGTCGAATACTACGAGGGCATCATGTTCTTAACAACCAACCGACTCAGCTCGATCGACACTGCGTTTCAGTCACGTGTACACCTGAGTCTCGAGTACCCAGGTCTGGATACATCGTCACGCAAGGAGATCTGGTCGGGTTTCCTGAATAGGCTTGGGGGCACCGAAAAAGGGCACGATATGGCTGAAAGCGACATTGAGAAACTTGCTTCTTTGGATTTAAATGGTCGGCAGATCAAGAACGTCCTCAAGACAGCCAACCTTCTAGCTTGCTCGGAGAAGGAGAAACTGGGGGTTGAACATGTGAAGACAGTGCTAGAGGCGTGGCGTTACAGTGTCGATAGTTGAATTTTAGATTAGAGCTTATGAAATTAGATGTAATATTTGTTTTGATCCTCTTCAGTCGGACTTGCAATTGTCGAGCATTTTTAAAAGGGACTCAAGGGCAGATATCCAGGCCCCACAGACTCATGTTTTACGGCCCCGAAAAACATACACCAAACGATACGCATAATAAGTGTATGATCTTACACAGAAACGTGGGCTTCAGCCAAAAGAGCGGCCAAGAGACAGTGGCCTAGTTGGGTAGCCGTGAGCATCAAATCATCACGGGGGACCTGCGGCGCTTGACAGGCCTGAAATGGGGCCTCTTCCCGTTACTTGTCAAAGCCTACTTATTCCGATGTTTCCACGTACAATCATTGAGTGAACTAGAGTAACGTACAAATACGTTCAAGTATGCACTTGCTCCAACGGCCCGAGTGGATTTCAACGAAATGCGTTCAGGGCGACATTGCGCCAAGAAACCAAGTGGGCTGAGCGGTTGACCATGAGGACATGGTCAAACACTTTGGACTGTTCAGCCACCCAACGATGATATAGTGGAAGGCGTGGGTACTCTCACGTGCGCCGTGTCTCACGACAGCACCAAAGATCCTGATAGCTGCGACATTCCGCGCGCAGACTGGGATTCACCCTTGAGTAATCTGTTGGTTCAGATGTACAACAACATCGCCCGACTTCCGCACACAGAATGATCCGTATTCGCAGCCCAGTCGTTCGATATTCCGGGTCTCGGGGGGAAACTGCAAAGGTCCCTACCCGGATGTCGGGAGGATCCCCCGCGGAGCCAAGAGTTTGGGACATCACTCCATTCTCCCCGCGTTTCTCCAGACCCGGGGTGATGATTAGGCTCTCTTTGTGGGCCCATGTACTACTTCAAGAACGGTGCGTATACGTATGAAAAAGCCCACGGACACATCCATGGATGACATTCAGTTAGATTCGTCAACGCTCCGGCCTAAGTCAGCCAGGACTAACAAGTTCTCACTACGTTCTTTCCTCGATTGACGACGTTTAAGAATATCTTCTCGATATGGATCAGGAAAAGCGCTCCTGTAGCCCTTCTCACCTCGAAGGCAATGCAGAGCCAGAACATCATCGGGATGCGGTGATCGCCGAGAACCCCGACACTGGAAAATGGGAGGCCATCAAGCAGAACCCTCGAGCTTTCGCTTGGTCCGTCTTTGCAGCTTGGCAGATTCTTCTCGTCAGCTACGAAAACCAGGCAGCTGGTCTAGTAGTTGGCATCCCGCGGTTCAGGCAGGACTTCGGCTCCTACCACGACGGTGGCTGGGTTTTACCTCCTGCTTGGCAGGGCGCTCATTCAGGGGGCCCTGTTGCGTCGTAAGTCCCATTGTTTTCTTTCATGTTCTTTTGGAGGATATAATGACTGATGCTTTCTTAGCCAAGCGATTGGCGCACTCTTCTCTGGCCAAGTAGCGGACTGGATTGGCAGGAAACGGACGGTCATGTGCGCTCTGGTGGTGTCCTTCGCCTCCATCACAGTCCAGGTCTTTGAAAACACAAATCCTATGTTCTTCGGCGGCAAGTTTCTCAACGGCTTTGCAGTCGGAACACTCAAGGCCGTCTCGACTACATACATCGGAGAGGTAACAATGCCCAGCGCTGTCCAGTTTGAAAAGGCACGTTCAGGGTTTGGCTCACAAATCTCTGCTTTCAGGTCGCGCCGCTCCCCTTGCGTGGACTCATGACTTGTCTCATCGGTCTTGGTTACACTATTGGACCCTTTGCGGTATCCTTGATTCTTAATAGCACCGGAACATTCGACAACGCATGGGCATATCGCGCGGTTTTCGTTTCCCAGTACGGTGTTGCCGCCATCTCTGCAATTTTTGTCTTCTTCATGCCAGAGTAATACTCCCACTTACCACCTGCGAAGTTCAGAGTGCTAACACGTCCATAGATCTCCTTGGTGGCTCGCCAACAAGGGTGCCAGGGAAAAGGCTCTCCAAAGCCTCCGCCGATTAGGCCATGGCGCTGAAAGCTCACTTCATCGCTACGCCGAAATCGAACTCACTCTCGAACAAGCACAAAGCGAGACGTCAAACGTGAGCTACCTGGAATGTTTCCGCGCCTCTAACCTTCGTCGGACAATGATTTCCATCGCCCCTTTGCTCATTCAGTCTCTGGCGGGGTCGCTCTTCATGCAGTCCTACACGCTCTACTATGCTCAACTCGCAGGATTCAGCGGAACCATGTCTTTCCGAATTCAGATCACTGCGCAAGTCCTTTCTATCGGTGGAAATGTCATTTCATGGTTCGTCGTTGACAGACTTGGCCGCCGGTAGATGATGCTGCTCGGTGTTGGTTTCTTGTTTGTCATTTGCATGGTGCAAGGCGGGCTGGACTTTTTGGGTACCGAGGCTTCGCTGCGGGGAGCCGTCTCGATGTGTCTTTTGTACTCGTTCTTTTACAACACTGCGATCGGGGCTGTGGCGTTCACTATCCTGGCTGAGGTCTCTACGTCGCGCTTGCGAGTAAAGACAATTGCCTTTGGCCTGACGTGCCAGAATGGATTGAACGTCATGTGGAGCTTTACTCTGCCATATCTTTTCAACCCAGACCAGCTCGCCCTGGGAGGAAAGTTGGGTTTTGTCTTCGGGGGTACGTCGATTGCCAGTCTAGTCTACGTATGGTTCTGCCAGCCTGAGACCCGAGGCCGGACTTATGCCGAACTGGACGAGATGTTTGCAAAGAGAATCAAGGCAAGAGATTTCAAACGCTATAAGAGTGATGAGCACGACCAAATTCACTCGAAATTAGGTGGAAACGAAGGGTAGGACAGCTGGCACTGAACGGCCGATTGAGATTTGCTGTGCCACGACTGCGGACAGGATACACTGGAATGGATGTATGATTCAGATCAAGGTGTATGGGAAACCCTCTTGAATGACACCTGCCATCCAAATGGCTTCCCAATGACCAAATGTGCCGCTTTCGTAACAGTCTTTTGGTGGTTGGCTTCCACCAAAAACCTTGGTCCGAGGGTGATAGTAATGTCATCATGAGCTTTAGTCTCCGTGTTATCGATTGGTGAGCTCGAATCTTCAGCGACCAAACTTCCTTGGTAGGAGGTATCCCACCTCGCAGCCTCTTCCTCCAGCAGAGTCTCCAACGTTTGGTGGGAGAATGGGTATTTTAGATTCGACTCCAATCCGCGATCAGGGTAGTCTACCAACTTGCGGCAGAACCACTTTGTCTCCTCCACAGCGTCGACCAGTACTCCGAGAACGAGGTAAAGAGGTCCATCAGTGTCTTTGAAACCATCGCAATGAATCCTAATGAGAGCTCCATGGGCTTCGGTGGCGTGAAAACCCTCGGCTGTTGGTGCACAATGGGTGTTACTTGGGTTTTGGACAACTGGGAACTTCTTGAAATTGATGAATCCTCCCTTTGACTTTTTATGTCTCGGGATAGCATCGATACGACTGACGTTGGGTGCAAAATCCATGACATTGAATACCAGAAGTAGAATGGCGTATTTTCCGAGACTGAACTTCTCATCGAATGATTTAACGTGAGGATGTTGGAGGTTCCAGCCGGGCTCCCTCGAGGGGACAAAAATCCGCTGAGGCTTCGGGTTCAGCCCTTCCATCTTCATGGACAGGGAGCTTTTCCACCGTAACGTGACGGGACGTGGAGAGTCCCGGAAAACCATAAAAGTGTCTGCAGTCTGAGTCTTCTCCAGAGGGATGCCGACCAAATGGCCTTCGGCCGTGGCTGCCGATAACACTGCCATATGTTCGAATGCTCGTAGCCAACGATCCACGCTTGAAGTAGGCATTCGAGCTACTTCAATGATAGGGAGTTGTATAGAGAGACCAAAGTTCGTCATCGAATAAGGCACAGGTCGAAGTGACTCGTTCCTCGCTGAATGATATTCTCGTGCGTTCCTGAAGTTGCGGGGGGACGGCGCCAACAGGCTCGGCCAGGCTGCAGGGTCGTCCTCGTTCCAAGACCAACAGAAGAGAGATTCGTCCGTCGAGATTTTGAGAATCTCTTCCTGGAGGCGCGTAAATGCCCTGCTTCCCTCACCATAAAGTAGCGGCATATTGATATCGAAGATCCCCAACATGCAATATGCCATGTCTTCCACTCTCGTGGTCTTGCGACGGGAAAGCCAAGACATGCGTTCTGCGACGCTCGCGTCCGAGATTGGTGTTCTATTTTTCTTCTTGTGAGATAGGTAAACACCGCTTATGTTGGTGACTCTGGCGATGACCTCTGTCAATGACTTGCGTGTCCCAATTTGTCTCCATTCACGGGAAAAGAACAGGACTTGGCGAGGAGCGAGAAGCTCTTGAAGGGTCCAACCACGTGTGAACCAGTAGCTTTGGGAGATCCTCGGGAATAAGGCGTGTTTGCTGGTAGCCTCGTCTCTATCTCCCTCTTCTGATACGTCTGATAGGAACGCATAGCAGACATCGGCGTCTCTGTACCAGGAGAACATGGAGTTGATGGCTTCTGAGAGCTCCGCGGAGCTATCTTTGTTGATGCAGTTGGTGTCAACCCAAAGCCAGTCTAAGTCATTTTTGATGGCCTGTCTTCTTGCCAATTCGATCTTTTGGAACCCCTGCTTTTCTCTCGCCTTAGCGAGGTCTTTCCAATCTTCAAATGTGACCTCTTCAGGGCCCCATGTGTGAGAGAGAATCGCATATCGGGGGACGCTGTCACCGAAGAACTCTGCTAATGCGAGTGTCTCGGTGTTGATGAGACGCATAGTTGCTTCCACTCATGGATAAGGTCCGCCGTCGAGATGCAGGCTTTGCTTGATCATCTGACGTGATCGCGAAAACTCCGAAAACTTGGCGCGGGGCAACATGAAGTGGACGCTGACCGCCACGGATCGACTTTGCCCCTTGCTACTTTGACAGCTGCTGGCAAGTGGGCCCAGATGTCCCTCGCAGATAATGCTTCTTCCCCTCCTCTCAGACTCGTCAAGATGGTTCAAGGCGCCCTTGCATCATTTACAATTGCCATGGACACTACGGCTGTACTATGAGGAGCTTCTTTTGTTGGGTCTTTCTATCATAGCGACGGCCTGCTTCCCGGCTCTCGCTGTCTTCGTTGTCTCTTTCACCGCTAGCAACGCCTTGCGGCACGGGAATAATAACGCCCTGCTGTGCCACACACGCCCGTCCGCGTGACATTGTACGGCTGAATTGGTACTCTTGGCTCTGACAGTCTTGGCTCTGCGGAGATGGGATTTTTCCGCTAGTTCGAGGAGAAATCGGCCTGAGCTACGATGCCATGATCCGGGGTGACCGGACAGTTCAGCCTGTGTAATTGACACTGGCAAATCTCCTACAGGAATGGTAAGTCGTTGGTTCAATCGGCAGGGGGTCTGGCAAGTCAAACTTAACCATTGCACTCCGAAAGGACTCTCGGCAACTCCTCAATTGCAAGAACCTCGGGAGAGGAACCCAACCAAGCATCCGAGAGGTTTGATTTCCCCAAGTACCTTTCGAGGCATGGTCGGAAGAACGAACATGAGCTAGTCCGAGTCAGGTACTACCCGTGCCGGATAGGCCTTTCTGGAACACGGAACGGTCCACACAACGAGCCTTGCCTCGAATCAAACGAACGAACAGATCTAGAGATCGCTTAATAACTCCGTGTAACATGGATAGCCAGTCCATTTATCGAAAATGATGGGTCGATGATGCAATGCCTGAAGAGGCTAGCCGAGTTATTTTTTTTTCTCGGTCTGTCGCCACGTCGACCGCCCCCACGGGTTCTAGAACCCCATAACCCACACGCATCGCCGATCGTGAGGCGATGAAAAAGTCGGTCCAGGGGCGAAGACGCGTCAATCCTTCCCCTGAAAGGCATCGGTTCAGACGATGGAAGACTGGCCGAAGTCGCCCTGAGCCGCTTCAACACCAACGGACTTGTGTCTGCTCGCAGCCGGGCCTCTCACGAGTGTCATACAATGTCGACCACCGCCGAGCCTCAGCGCGAGCGGGAGGTCCAGCGTTATCTCCAGAGCTGGCAAGTCGCCCAGGGTTCTTCTCTCAATGTCGCCCTCAGTGTCGACAGCATCGCGGCGAACGACCTGCATAGCTCGGGTTACACGCCCAAGGCGTCGCCCGACAAAACTCTCACGGCCTTTTCGCAGTTGGCTGTCCTCCGACTCAACGTCAGGCGCGCGATGGTGTCGCTGATTGACTCCACTACTCAGACGATTCTCTCCGAAGCCACGCGGAACATCCAGTTCGGAGACTTCGACGACACCGACGCGAATGGGGCTCAGGGGACTCTGAACCACACAAATAGCGACCTGTGGTGTATGTAGATTCTTTTTAGCCGACGACGCCCACCAGCAGCCTGTGCCTTCGTCGTCTTATCGGCCTCCTCGCGGCTGATTGATCTCAGCCTTCTCGTCCCTTTGAAGAGCCGCGGGAGGAGACACAAACACTCGCTGTGCCGATTTGCTGACCTCGAGAACTCTAACAGTGGGCGCTACTATCTTATCACGTCCGGACGCGGTCTGCGAACATGCTATGGTGAACACCTGCACAGCAAGCGACTCAAATGGCAAATACACCGTTCCCGGTCTCATAGTACCCGACTGCCGTCTGGATTCGCGCTTCAGCACCCGTCCATATGTCGTGTCAGAACCAGGCGTCCGCTTCTACGCCGGCGTGCCCATCTTTTCTCGAAATGGACATAAAATCGGCGCCTTCGCTGTGTCCGACGAGCGTCCGCATGACGGATTAACCGTCGACGAGATCAGGTTCATGCAAGGCATGGCTCAGACTGTCATGGAGCACTTGGAATGGGCGAGGGACCGCGTGGATCGCTTCAAAGGAGAGCGCATCGTTCGCGGGCTGGCTGCGTTTGTCGAAGATTGCTTTACCTTCAACGACGATGCGCCGCTGCCAAAAGACGATGTGTCGCCGAGTCCTACCACGGTGCGGCCACCCGAGATAGCGCTCATCTCATCCAAACGCCCACTTTCAACCGCTAATGCGTACTTTCGACACACCGGTTCGGGGTCTCCTCGGTCCTCACTGTCATTACGGCTGAAACGCGAGGCACCCGGCTCTCCGCCTTCTCAATCACCGCCTCGGACCTTGAAACCGGGAAGCAAACCCAAGCCTGACAGCATCTCCAGTGTTTATCACCGAGCTGCCGAAATACTTCGCCGGTCCACACTCGCCGATGGTGTCGTTTTCCTCGGCGCGACAACGACAAACCATAGGCAGTTGAACCGCGCTATCCGAACGGGCGGATCGAAGTCTTCTGATGAAGACGAGCAGTCTTTGCCAGTCACTTCCGGCTCGGAAGGTGTTGGCATCGACAGCTCTGACTCTGATACATCTCCAGGTGCAAGACCTTGCAAAATCCTGTCATACTCAATCACAGATGAGCAGACGCGTGCAGGAATGGAGCAAGGCCCCCCTCTATCACTCGCAACTTTGGAGAAATACTTTTCCATGTTCCCCATGGGCAAGACACTATCTTTCACTGAGACCGGAGCCGGGGTCTCCTCAGAAGACGACAGCGCCAGTGACAGAGAGCCCATCAGGATCGGACCGACGGCTGGAGAGAGAACCACAGAAGGCCGACGAAAGAGGACCAAGATGGATCACGAAGAGCTTCTGAAGAAGATACCTGGGGCTAAGTCAGTTGTCTTCGTCCCACTATTCGACTATGGCGAGGATAGACTTGCAGGAGGATGCTTCTTGTGGACGTCCGTCACCGGCCGCATGATGAATCTTGACCAGGACCTGTCTTATCTGCGCGCCTTTGCCAACAGCATCATGAGCCAAATCGGACGCATCAACACTCAGAAGAACGAGGTTGCCAAGACAACATTTATCGCGAGCATGAGCCACGAGTTGCGTAGTCCTCTGCACGGAATACTGGGCTCCGCCGAGCTCCTCAAAGACACAGCAACTGACTCATATCAGACGGGTCTTATCAGCTCGATATCGACGTGTGGAAAGACACTCCTTGACACATTGAATCACGTGCTTGACTACAGCAAAGTAAATCGACTCGGTCGTGCGCAGATGAGGAGAAGTGCAAGACAAAACAGGCCCGTTGTTCTTTCCTCGGATTCTCTGGAAAGCTTGAGTCTCACGGCCGTGGTGGATCTTGCTGTTCTGGTCGAAGAAGTTGTCGATGCCATTGCCGCCGGTCACGCGTTCAAAAAGCTCGCCGGTACGGGAGCTCTAGGTCCAAACCCCGGCACCGACCAGCAACAAGGCCCCGTGACGCTGGGCAAGTACCAAGCTCCAGGAGCCAAGGCGCCTGTTTCTGTATTGCTGGACATTTGCCCGAAGACCTCCTGGTTGGTGAAGACGCAACCGGGAGCTCTGCGCAGAATCATCATGAATCTGTTCGGAAATGCTTTGAAGTACACTTCGTCTGGTTTTGTCCTTGTGTCTCTGAGCGGCCAGGCCAGATCCGATGGATCTAAGGTAAACGCCCTGATACGGGTGACAGATACCGGGAAAGGCATGTCGGACGATTATCAGCAAAACCGATTATTTGTGCCGTTCAGCCAGGAAGACTCCTTCCAGCCCGGCACTGGACTGGGATTAAGCATTGTCAAACAGATCGTCGACTCGCTTGGAGGAACACTGGAGGTCAAATCTGAACAGCACAGAGGTACTGAAGTTGATGTGCATCTACGTCTTGCGCCCGTTTCCGACGAGACGATTCTCCAACCCGACGACGTAATGCGCTCCGTGGCAGAGCAGACGAAGGGGCGAAAACTCGTACTTTTGGAGGGAGACGATAAGATCGAGTCTGTGTCCGTCATTCGACAAGTCAACAGAATGAACGAAGTTCTTTCGGAGACTTGTGCAAAGTGGTTTGGTATGCAGGTTGAGAAGGAAACTGAGTCCAACCCGTCAGATGCCGACATTTTTGTGTACTGCGAGCCGCCTCCGTTGGAATCCCTCGAAAGACGGTTCAGAAATAACGAAAAGCCACCGTCTCGACGAATTCCTATCGTCATCGTCTGCCAAAATGCCGAAGAAGCGGTTCAGATCTCGCACAAGCATACCAAGATTTTGGCTGAGATGTCTCAGATTGTGGAAGTAATACCGCAACCGTAAGTTACGGAGCTTTTTGAAATGCATCCTAGTGGGAAAACTTCTGACCGGGTTTTTAGATGTGGCCCGAGGAAGCTGGCAAAGGTGTTCCACAACTGTCTAAAGAGAGCCGAGAGTGCTGCAATGACCGCTGCCGAGAGCAGCTCAATCACAACAACGCGGGTAGCCAACAAGCAGCCTACGGATGCGGCCAACAATCTGGCAAAACCCGAAGACCAAGTCGTTGTACACTATGACCAGCCTTCCCAGTCTGTCAAAGAGGACATAGACTCTTCTCGGACAATCGCCGAGTTCGTGGACACAATAGTGCCCTCGCCATCTGTCGAACTTCAACTATCGGAGGTGACAGGGGAGAAAGAGAGCAAACTCCACGTCCTGCTTGTGGATGACAACACGATAAATCTCAAGCTTCTTGTCATGTTTATGAAGAAATGTGGCTTTTCGTACGAGGAGGCCGAGAACGGCCAAGAAGCAGTGGACAGGTTCAAGGAGGCCTCGGGCGTCATGCTTTCCCAGGACACCGCCCTGTCCGCACGGCACCGACGCTTCGATTTCGTTCTCATGGACATCAGTATGCCTATTTTGAACGGATTCGAAGCGACAAGACAAATACGAGAATTCGAGCGAGAACACAGGTTACACCCGCCTGCTAGTATCATTGCTTTGACGGGACTGGCGAGCGCTGACGCAAGACGAAATGCTGAGTCGGCGGGTATTGACGTGTTTCTACCGAAGCCAGTGCGTTTTGCAGAGTTGAAGAAGTTGCTTTCCCCCGAATAGGTCATATTATCAAAGTTCACTGGCCGTTAGAGCATTCTTTTCGGGGCAATCTCTTTCGAACTAGGAGGAAAGGAAGAGCTGCTAAAGGAGTTGAGATACAAGATCCGAGTATAAGACTAAATGAGGAATTGGGTTCGGCGAGGCAATTTCGATAGATATTTTGATGTTTATTTCTGATATAAATACCGCCAGGCGATAGTAAATGCCGCCGCAATTTGCTTCTATTGATATCAGAGACAAGATCCGTGGGTTGGTGACTCCTGCGTAGCACGAACGTCCTCCCTGCCAAACATACCTCACTGATCCCTGCGGCCCTTTCCCTTACTGTATCTTTACGGTAATCAATCGGCTACGGTAAGCTTACCGTAGCTCGTTAGGAACCCTAATGATACGGTAGCCGTTCGGCTACAGTACGGTAAGTGATCTCGCTTAGCTACGCGAGACCCTCTAATTAGCCTACTTGAATAGTGCTTCGAGCTTTGGCGAAGCAAAAGTAAAGGCTTCCGATTAGTCAGGCTATCACTCTATAGATGTAAAACAAACATAAGGCTGTTAATACTCAGAGTTAAACCCATAACCTCTAGGCTTCAAGGTGTATTACCTAGCTAAGCAAGATGCCACTAAGCCACGAAGGACCACAGCGATTGATGCAAGAAGACACAGTAAACCTCCTTGTATTGGCTTTGGTAAGCCTATGGCGCTCGCCAGAGGCAGGCGTAGGCAGGTGCAATAGGCAGAGGCAGGCGTAATAGGCAGGCGTAATGGGCAGGCGCAATGGGCAGGCGGCCCACTCCTTAATACCCAGGCCCTTTAATTAGCTCGCTTGGCCTCGCTCGCTTCCCCAGTCGCTTACGGTTCGCTTGCGGTAAGCTTACCGTAGCCGGCCGACTACCGTAACCATACGGTCCGCAACTCCCCCTACAGGTCCCAGTATGTAGCTTTGAATGACCCCAAAATCTCTCAACAACCGCGGAGCGTTTCAACGAAAGGGTCACTTTCAGCAGGTTTGGCCTGTAGAGAACGATGCATTTGTCTAACGCAGGAAAGTTAGAGACAGTTACGCCACCGATAGGAGTATGACTTGCCTCAGCAACCACATCATAGCACATGGCCCATTTTGTGAACTGAGGGGACATGACAGGGGCATTTTCATCCATACAGACATCGTTCCAGTCTTCTGGGCGGCCAGCAAGACCGGTTGTCAAGAATCTGTGGTCCCTGGCCTCTTGCTGGGGTCCGTCGGGAAGGGTGAACATGGCGATGTTCTTGAGACCAACCTCGAACATTTTCTCGGCGCGTGGCTTTCGCACTGCCTCCCATTTCTGTAGAATGGAAGGCAAATCCTCTGGTCTTTCGGCCCAGCGGAGAGCTGTGCTAATGGCCAGGCCATCTTCAATCCCCTGGCTTGCCCCCATCGCAGTGTGTGGCACCACAGCATGAGCGGCATCGCCTAGAAGGACACAGCGGCCGTCAAAGCCCAGCCAAGTTTTCATCTTAGGTGCGGTGGCAACATGCCACTTGTCGATTGGATAACCACCACGCACCACACACTCGATGTAGGCAAGTAGCGGGGCGCCGAAGTCTTTGAACATCTCCCGGACCTCAACCGGGTTTCCGTCCGAGTTCCAAGTTCCGTCTAGGTCTTCATCCGTGCAAGGAAAACCGTAGTTCAAGTTGCATAAGAGTATGCGTATGGTGCCGTGAGAAGTTGGTCGACCCACGCAATAACGCCCGGGGCCAAAAATGAGATGGTGTGAAAGGACGCCCATGGGAGCGGCAACTGGGTCTCGCTTCACACTGCCGATCTCAACTTCTGTCTGGAAAATACACTCGGGCGTCAGGATGGCTCGCATGTCTTGGCCTGGAAACATAAGCTCGCGGACTCTTGACTTGATCCCATCAGCGCCAATAACCAAATCAGCCCTGTACTCGCTTCTATCTGCAACTACCACTGACAGCTGGCCACTCTCGCTGTGGTCGACGAGGCGGACAACAGATTTGCCAAACACATACTTAGCTCCTGCAAGAACAGCGGCTTCGTAAGTGATGCGCTGCAGCGATGGTCTATCAGTAGGCCTGCGGATCGTCCCGTCGGGAATTGCTGTTGCTTCCGCGAATGGCTTGTCGTCCTTCCATCTCCATAAGTAATGATTTGTCGTATTCACGGACACCCTGTCTAGACATTCCGAAATGCCGATTTGGTTCAGGCATTGAACCGCCGAAGGCTGTATGATAAGATTTCCTCCGCGTGTCTGGAGTCGAGTGTTGCGTTCGAGAACAGTAACTGTATGGCCATCAGAAGCCAGTGCAACGGCTGCCGTGTTCCCGGATGGTCCCGCCCCAACAATGACTATGTTTAGCAATAGCTTTGAGGGCATATTGAACGTGCCTTGTGTCGGGAGAAGAGGCCGAGTTTTCAAAACAAAACAACAGCAGCATTCAAAAGTGGAACAGAATTTGAACTTTCGGTAGTTGCCCTACGTCTGTTGCTCATCAAGTACCCCACACTTTGAAGCCCGACTTCTTTCCGCTTACCTATGCAGAAGTCACGGCCTTCTGAATGACCGAAGTCCGTAAGCAAAGTTTCGCCAGCATAAGATGAAAATATGGTTTTCCTACATGTAGCTAGTATGCCGTACCTATCAGTCCACGAGATAGCGCAGTTGACTTTCTGCTACGTCCACGGAGGCCATACAGCGATGAGCTCAAGAACATGAGCCCATGACTACCAAGGAGGCTTTAGGAATGAAACCCATGTCGCTCAAGAATCCCAACTGTAAGGAAAATCGCCTATTTTAAAGATGCAAGCCAACTTTTAAGAGACCAGCTGGATCGTGAACGAATTAGATGAGTAAACCCCCATACACATCAAGTCTAATTCGTTTCTGCAACTCAGCTTTACCTACAACCCACATGCTTAGCGGTAAAGTTGTCCAAATCAGTACGACCTCCTCGTCGAAAACGTCGAAGATGTCATCTGAAAATCTTTATGCAAATAAGCAGCCTGGGTCAAATTTAGATGAGCTATCTTGGCCCAGGCGGGGCCGGTATTCCGCACTACTTTGTACATGGCCGGCCGTTAAAGTTTCATGGAGTGCCTCTTTTCAGCTCTGGACTAAACCTTTTGCCAAGGACGATCATGGAAACCCTTCTCGGCTGTGAGTAGAGTTTGCAAGCTGGAATCTTTGCTTTCGACATTATCGCACCTTTACTGCAAGTTTTCGATTGAAGATGCAAGACCAAATGAAGACACAGAAACATAGAGCAAGCACGGAAGAAGGCCAAGACCCTCGGTACGTAGCCTTTGAGCTTGAAATCGCCCATTGAGAGTAATCCAATATTACCTAGGACACCGTTCAACTATCTTTGTATGGAATGTCATGTCACTTTTCCCCTCGATTTAAAGACATCTCGTCGCCGTATCCCGGGAGTGTACTACAGTCATTCCTGCAGAGATGAAATGGGGGATCTGGCCCGGTCATATGTCGAGCCGAATCCCTCTGCGAGGACGCCGCACGCATCGTGCACGAGCTGCTTGCCTGCATCATGAACTCTAGTTCAGGGGTCAGAAGATGGTTCACGTTTGATTTATGAAATGAAACGGGAATGTCTCACCCAGCGAGAACCAAGACAGAATGAGTTGCTCCCTTGTATAACTTCGTCTGAACCTCAACGCCGGCGTTCTGCAACTGCTCCGAGTACTTGAGTGCTTCGGGCGCGAGCAAGTCTACCTCTGCGATAGCTAGCCATGTATTGGGACTCCTCGCGAGAATTTCCTTGGGTGCGAAGCATGGGGACGCATCCCAGTTCTTCTTCTCCTCGGGGCTCGAAAAGTAGAGGTCCTGGTACCAACTCATACGACCAGGTGTCAGCCAGGGAACGTGCTTGGAAGTAGCCCAACCAGTCTCGGCAGTAGCAGTGCTGTCAATCACTGGGCATATGAGGAGCTGTGAAATGGGCGCTGGAGTCACGCCGGCAAGGGATGCCTTCATGGTGAGGATTGCAGCGAGGTTGCCGCCACTACCGATTGTTAGCACGGGAGATCACGAGCGAGAATGCGTTTCACTGACGCTGAAAGACCGCCGATTGTGATTTTGGATGTGTTGATGCTCAGACGTGAAGCGTTAGACGGCTCAACTATCCACTTGAAACCGGCCAGGCAGTCATCTACAGCGGCCGGATACACATGCTCTGGCGCATGACGGTAATTGATTGTGACAACCAGACATTTCACATCTATTTTCGTTAGTTTCTGTTAGAGAAATGCTGAAAGTTGCGACTTACACTTGCATACATGCGTCAAAAAACCGTTCTCGCTGTCCAGTCCGCCATTCACCCAGCCACCTCCATGCAGCCACATCAAGCACGGCCATCCTCCCCGCGGCGCCACGCCCTCGGGAACGAACACGCGAGCCTGGATATCACCTCCTAGCTCCTCATCCCACGTCTTGCCCACGGAAGACAGCTTCTGTGTGGTATGAGCCAACGGGTTAGGCTTGAATCGTGAGGCGGGGTCCCAGGGTTGAGCCTCAGAGGGCTCCATGTACTGGATGATTTCATCGTGGAGAGCGACGTATTCTGGGTCCAGCTGTGCGCGGACAGAGGGATGAATTGGTTGGTAGATTTTCCTTTCTTCCGCCATTTTATGAGACAGTTAGTGCTGTTGAAAATTTGGGTTCCAGAGGTTTGGGGATTGGGAAAGGCCAAAAAAGTTGACGTGATTGGTGTGGGGAAAGTGAATGAGTGACCGGGAGGCTTTCGGAGAGTTTGCGAATGGACCGGCAATTTTTTGCCCGTTCTCGGCAATCTCTGGACCAAATTCAGATGGGTCCCGCCCAGCCGGCATTTTATCACACAAAGCCACAATCCTCACATTATCAGATGACTGAAACGAAACCATATATTTTCCATCTCAAACTTGGTGTTCAATCAAAAATGGATCTATTTGATTGTCGTTACTTCAAACACAAGGCGGTTGAATTGAGGTCTGTTGATACATGTAACCTAACGCCAATTGATCTATTCCTTGCACGGTGACGAGCTCTACCGAGCGGCATGATTTCTCAAATTCATTTGATTCGGGTTATCCTTTGAGATTTTTTAAGTATAAGAAGAAGCTGATGTCTTTGCAGTAAAGAGAATGTCAAAATATTCGTTACAAATATGTGTGTTCCTACAAACGGATATAGCTAAATCAAACGTACAACACAATGACTAGAAAGCTTCTTTCTTGAACGCGACTCGTTACATCACCTTTACTGGAGTTGAGTCACATATTCTTTACCTATGGTCTAAACAGTCTAAGATTATTTCTGCACCCGACTACCTCGACGGTTATTATTTCTTCTGGGAAGGATATAACAGCGGATACCTGATATGAATGGGACTCAACCCCCTACCCACATCACACGAGTTCATTTGCAGCTCCTCTAGGTACGGGGCATCAACAGCCGAGCCTTGGAGTGTGAAATAATTGACGACATTAACGGTGAGCACACTCACTCTTCTAATAATTAAGACTATTGTTTTCGGCTTTGAATCTCGCACGTTCCCGACACTCACTTAAATACAGATAGGCTAGGACAAAATTAGATGTGAGTTAAATAGCAAGTTCGGCCTCAATCCGTTTCACAGAATCACCATTTTGTCCATTGCACAGTTGTGTGTCTTAACGCAAAACCAAGGCCAAATTGCCGTTCATAGTAGGCGACAAACTGTGATTATATGATCAAGAGAGCTAGATGACTGAATGATGACCTCTTCTAAAAAAATCTTTGCTCACAAGCAGCTGTGGCCTATTTCATTCCCATATCGTTCTTATTCGCCGGATGATAGAGTTCAATAGTATTATTCATTAATCAGTCAACGTTGATGTACTGCCGCGTTCGAAAAACAAACTACTTAAATGTCACCAACCTGGCCTCTTACTCGGCCATTGAGTGCAGGAAACGGGCCATAGATAGGGTGAGTAATAATCGAATCTTTCGATGGCCAAGGGAGGGCTCCGGAAGCCTGCTGTGTCCATCTGGCAAATTCGACCGGCGCGGAAAAGTCCCCTTGCGGAGTATCAGCCCGCTCAGCGGAAAAGGCAAAGTACGGTCCATGGATGTGAATGAGCTCGGGCGATTGTCTTGGCGAAATGGCGATGCCGCAGAGTGTTTAATATGAACAGTTGTCACCGCCCAGCCAAGTCGGGGGTGCTGCCAAGGATCTGATGCAGCAACCGGCCTAAAGACAACCGAGGGCTTTTGATCGACTCGCCCGCCCAAAGAGGTCCCTGGTTTTACCGTTGGCTGGGTTGCTACTCCAACTTGATTGGTGTATTAACTTGAGCGCATTTGTTGATCGCCCAGAATCGGAAGAATTTCCCACTGCAGCTGCAACTCTTGGATTCAGCGGGATTTGAACACGGTCTACGGGAAGTCCCTTCGGAGGCAGCCACCCTTCCGTGCTTGACGACTGCCGGCCGGCATCTGCGATTCCGCGCAGGCGGGTTCTAGATCCGAGACCTGGAGAGGGATCGAGCTTACCTATCCTCCCGGGAGTCCGCGGCGTCACCTCATTCGTTTCATACGGAGTCCAATAGCGGTCTCTGAAAGACAATACTACTTGTTCCCCCGAACGACGGATGACTTCGATGGCATGGGTTCCCTACAGGAAAATTAAGCATACATGTAAGCTATTAAAATTGGCCGCGGCGGGGCCTTCCCCCGACCGCTTCCCCGCAAAGCCAACACGACTACAGCAGACCCCGCAGTCTTAGCCAGATCCTGCTTTTCCGTCTAGATCTCAACGTTGACTAGCTACTCGGTCTTCGGCTTGACATCATGGCCTCTCTATGGCTGGTGGTTCTGCCAAGATTGGGATCACACTGAGAAGGTGCATCTCATAGGTACGCATCGGATAAGCAGATGGAACCAGAAATTCTTGCGGTTGAGGGGCTTGGCCGATCTTGGGCCGGTGAGGGGAACCTGGAAAACTGCAACTTCTCTAGATCCACGAAAGGGTCAACTGTTAAAGAGAATGGCCATAGGAAAATAATGGGTATAAATACTGGCAGACGTAGATCACAATGTGACCCTGAATTCACGCTTGTTTTTCATATCCAGAGACACAGAGAGCAGCAGCTGACCGGCAGCCTACATTCCAGTCATCATGAAGATCTCGCATGCTGCAGCCACGGCGCTGGCCACCGCCTCTTTTTCATCCGCGGCCATCTCGCTGCCTAACGGGTGGTTCTCGATTGCTCCCGAAGAGAAGATCAAGCCTGGAAAACTCAATGGCGAACCTAGGTACCTGACATGGATGGCCGACTCTCAGATCAAGCACGGCGTCGAGCCCACTTTCGCCTACACCATCTCGTCGTTTTATTCAGGCGTTCTTTTGGCTTACAACCGCACCGGCGACCAGAAGTACTACGACTATGTCAAGCACGCTGCTGACATCGTGCTCTACCCAGCCTGGGATGGAGAAATTCTGCTGTACAACAACAGCAACTCAATCGACGACATCCGTTTTGGTCACACATTTCTGGACCTGTACGGCTTCACCGGCAACGAGATTTACAAGAAGGCCGCCCAGACTCTGCGTGGTCAGATTGACCGCACCGGCAGAACACCTACGGGTGGCTTCTATCATCGCTACCCTGTCTACATTGATCAGATGTGGCTGGACGGCATCTACATGCTGGATGTCTTCTACGCCCGCTGGACTCGCGAGTTCGAGGCTGATAACTCCACCGCTTGGGATGATATCGCCCTTCAGTTCGACCTCATCGATGCCGGCACCACGTCAGAGCGCAACCGTACCAACGGGCTTCCGTTGCACGGCTTTGACTGGAGCAAAAAGTCCATCTGGGCCGACCCTGAGACCGGTGCCTCTCCTCATGTGTGGGGCCGCGCTGTGGGCTGGTACATCATGGCCCTCGTCGACACCCTTGAGCTTTTCCCCGAGGACCATCCCGGCCGCGAGCGATTGATCAAGTACCTTCAGTCTGTCTCTGATGCCATTGTTGCTGCCCAGGACAAGAAGACCAAGGGCTGGTGGCTGGTAATGACCCCGGGCACCGAGGGCCAGTGGGGCAACTACATCGAAAGCTCTGGCTCCTCCATGTTTGTCTACGGTCTGCTCAAGAGTCTGCGTCTTGGTTACATCAAGGGAGATCAGTACTTGAAGGCTGCTCTCAGCGGGTACAAGCTCATGACGGACACATTTGCCACGGAGCGTAAGAGTGACAACTCTCTTATTTATGGTTGGACTGTGCAGACTGGCAGTCTCAGCTCTAACGGCACCTTTGAGGTAAGCACATATTTCCATCACCGATCTGAGTGTAGCTAATCACTAGTAACAGTACTATGCCAGCATGCCTCTGTTTGAAAATGACATGAAGGGTGTGGCCCCTTTCCTTTTTTCCAGCTACGAGTATGAGCTGTACTTGGAGCAGAAGAAATGAAAACCTCATTGAAGCATGTGTCCTAAATTAAGTATCAGAGATACCGCGTCTCATGGGAAAAGAGTTAAATAGGCATACGGTAGATGAAAATAACCCTGATACAAATATCCATACACATAATCTTGACCATTTGTCCTCAAGCAAACCGGCAACATTTCCAAGTAAAGGTTTATTGTATGACAGCCCAGTACAACAGGTTCCGACGGGATGAACAAGAGAGTAACTGAAACAATGTCACAAGAGTTGTGCGGGAACTAAAATAGTATGTGATATCTGGTTGCTTTTCTTCTTCAACTTAGTACTCAATCCTTTATCTCTCCTCCAATTATCGACTAATTCTCAGACCTCCAGGTAGTGTTCAATGACCAGGAAAGATCCCTTGTAGCTCTAAAGTCGTCGTCTGTTGTTCTTGCGGTTCTTCTTGCCTCGGTTGCCCTCACCGTTGTTACCAGCACTGGCGCCGCTCACTCGCTCGCATCGTTCGCCACCATCTCCATTACCACACCGAAGAGGCAACAAACAGCAGCCGTCGGGATCAGCGAATTGCTCAAGTCCGTTGGCGCCCACACCGAGAGACTTGCAATCGGGGCCGTCAGGAAAGCCGCACCTATGAATCAAATGGCTGGATTTTAGTCACCAGAAACATGAATTGCTAGTGAATGATCTAGCATCAAAACGTGTAAAATGAACATACCCATTCTGGGCGAAAACGCCCGCGCCAAAGACAGTGATGGTGATGGAAAGGAACTTCATTTTAACGAACAATATTGGGAATGAGTTCTGCACAGCAGTTGTTTCAAGAAATGAAATAGTATTACGATTGAAATGGAGAAAGACTGCACTGTGTTGTGACGGGAGTTACTACGGAGGCTAAGTGAGTTTCCGCCCAAACTTAGCCGGCGGCTCGAAGAAAATTTATAGCATTTGATGTTACTTTTGCTTTCAGATTTGAATATGACCTTCTATTCTCAATTCGAAAACCCCTTGGCATCAGGTGGTCAATGATTTGCTGCGTAGTATTCGTCGTCTGCCCCGAGAAATACGAAGTAGCAAAGTCCCACTTACACATCCCTGCGAAACCTAGTGCCAAACCACGCTTACTCTCAAACCTGCTTCATCAGACGTGTCACCATGGGACGACAGACGGGGAACATGGCTCACAAGTCCAGACACCCGCGATGAGAAGGAAATCATCCCACAGGCAGAGACCTCAATGGTATCCACGCCAGGTTACCTTAGTACTCAATATCATCGACCAAAAAATGGGCGTCTGGAAGTAATCGAGCAAATGGAGGTGACGATCAACAATAATCAGTATTCAGCAAAATGATAACCACATCATACTATTCCTACACCAAACTTACTAGGCTCATAGGACCAGCCTAAATTGAAAGATTTATCGCCTGTATCGCGCATTAGGCCTGGTATAATAGTAATTGTGGTTCTCAATGGCACGCAGGGACATCCTCGGCTAGAGCTGGGTTGACCGGATGCGACTCGGCTGGACTCTGCGTACAAAATAGTACATTGAGATTTGCGATCCAAGTACATGTACGACGGCATGCGAAAAATACCATCGTTACCAAGTTATCATGAACTCTACGTGTAGGTTTATATGGAATTGATAGGGCTGTAGGCTCAAAATTCAACTGGAAGCCGAACCGAAGTTCGCTGAGCACAATTCTGCCTTTGCCCCGAGCAAATCATTTTCGGCCGAGGGAGAGAAATTCAAGTAGCACAACCTGCATAATGATAGATGTAGGAATAATGAGCAAGATAATAAGCATAAAAGGAGTCGCGGCAGAGTGGGTCTCGATTGGAGTTCGTTCCATCCCTTCGGTTACGAGAATGATGCTCATGGAAATCCGGGGTGGAACATTCGAAAAGAATCCTGCCTCTCGGTGGATCTGTTATAATAGAACTGGGTATAATTAAGGTAGCGACATGGAAACTGTCAAAAAGACACAGTGGTCGCCGAGGTTTTCTCTAGAGATGCCCGGCAACGCCGAGAGTTGATGTCGATGCCCGCCTTGTTGACGTTCCAGTGCCAGGTGCGCATTTTGACACCTTCAATACAGACACCCAAACTCTGAAGGTGACTTATCTTCCAGTTCTTGATCATTTTCAACCATCCCACCGGCCTGATGTTAGCAACACTCGATATTGAGTTGTGAAACGCGAGGGTTTCCTTTGAAACAGCCCTGCCGGTGGGATTGGTAATGTCAGAGTCCGAATTGCCGAGAAAGGAGGAAAACCCTTCTCTTGCCCAGCCTCAGATGTGGTTAATCATAGAGTCGGTCTGGTAAAGTAAGAATTGAGAACGCAAAGGGCAAGGACACTCACACTTGAACATCGTAGAGAGACTAGATTAATACTTGTAACCTTTCTGTTAGAAATGTCTGACTGTAATCAAAAGTCCTTCTTGGACACAAAGGTTGAAGTGTAACTTAACGCAGTTTACAGCAATTCCATGGAATTGCAGTCAGAGGGGATTCAAGTCTTCAAACTAAGTACTGTGACGGCACTCTGTACCAATCTGGAATACACCAGTGTTCATACAAATATCCCGCTTTTTGATGTTGAACATGCAACCTGCACCAAGCATTCAAAGCATTCTTTCGACATTGAGTAGCCAGATGACCCGCCTGGCCATTCCTTTTTCTTGCAGCTGTCTAATACTTTCTATCACTCATCACTGAACGTACTTGTTCGAAATGAACATACTCCATCTCCCATTGTCTCTTTAAGACATTCAGTCTGGTAGCCAAGCAAGCTTGTCTAAATCAATACTTTGGCTTGCAAAAGTTTATGTACAGATAAGTCGATGTTTTAGGTGGCGAATCGGAAGTCGAGTCTATTTGAGCAACGTATTAGAACATAACACATCCGCGGGACTGAAGGGAAACTTACCGCTTATTGCCCTGGTCTGTGGTATGCCTTAGGTAATGGTCCTGCTCCTCTGGCGTCATGGCATCCCACTTTTTGGCCTTTTGGTTGTTTCTCCACCGATAGTAGAAGTAGGTGAAGGGGTATTGAACCAGCTGCAAATTGCGTGAGCTCTTTGCAATTGATCATGGCATGAAGATGGTGCATGGTCAACTTACACACATCCAAATACAGATAACCAGAAGACCTTTGTTTGCTTTGAAGTAGCGAGGCTGATCATCAGGTTGATAGACTTTTCCAAGTTAGCAACTCGAACTCGTTTGAATTTGCGGTGACATAGAAGCTCACTGTTTGCTCCGATCATTCCACTGACTTGCACCCACATGTTGTACAGACTAGATCCTGGTCAGAATGACGATTTATTTGAAGCAATGTTGAAACTCACGAAGCAGATACAGTTCTGTTCTGGACAGACCCTGCGTTTCTACTGGTCCAAGCGACTTGAATAGGGTGAGTGCTAGATTCTATTAGTCACCGACAAGAATTACCGCACAACGCACAACTTACTAAGGGAATGATAGCAGCACTGTCGCAATAGCGAAGTATGCCCATGAGCTGATGGGGTCCGGCAACGCGATCAAAGCCACGAAACAAGGCAACAACCAAGCATCTTCCGCCATTGCCACGAAACTTCGGTTGTTGACCAGCTCGCTGAATGCAGTGATAAGCAACATGGTGATGCTTGAGCCGACAATATTCGGGATTGAGAGCAGGTTTGATTGGATGACGTTGAAGCCCAATCCGCGGAAGGACAGAGTCAGATACTGGTTGACTGGATACTTGGGCAGACCAAATAGGAGACCAAGCGCGTATAGCGGCCACATATCATAGTCTTTGGAGCATTTCCAGATTTGTCTGACGGACAGACCTTGCCGGTTGTACATACCGCCTTTTTGAGGATCATCCCGAATTACTGATAGAATGTGAGAACCAAGTTGACTGATAATATGGGACACATACCGGAGTTGACGATGATCTTGACTTCCTTCTCCTCGAAATATCCTTTGGAGTTCCACCAGCTCTTTGTCTTGGCTGGGCATTGGGGCATGAGGAAAAAGGAAAGAAGGCCGACCAAGACTAAGCTGAAGTCAGTTTCATATTTCTGGAAGGCGAAGGGGGTTTCTTACAAGTGAAGCAACCCCTAGCATATGCATGTTAGCAACGTGACGTCCACAGTTGGAGCCTAAGCCTTGACTTACTCAATGAGGAACATCCACCGCCAACCTTCGAAGCCCAAAATACCACGCATGGACAAGAGACCGACAGCTGCAAATCCGACGCCAATATCAACTGGGACTGAGAGTTAGACTTGCATTCTTGACACTTCAAAATACCTGCCTACCGATTTGCGATGACATCCAGAACCAGGCCAGACGAATTGGCAACTGAGGGAGCGTAAATTAGTAAATCATCCATTTGTTTGGGACCAGGTGTCTGTAGAAGAGCACTCACCGATGTTCCGGTATACCAATAACTGAGGTAAAGAATCGTGTCCGGGATGAAGCCACCCTGGAACGTGGCACTAGGCGTAAAGTGAGCCACAAGGTATCCAGTTTCCCAACACGACATTGAGCTCACATCAAGTATCTGGTGGCGAGAAAAGAGGCTCGGTTGCTGAGGAAGAATTGCAACCCAGAGATTGTGCTGAAAAGGCAAATCTGAATGGGAATCCACAAATCCGGGCCGATACTACGTTTGTCAGAGCCATCCAAAGGAACACGCTGGTGGAACTGACCGTTTCGAGATTAGCTGGGATGGAAGCTCCGCAACTAGAAATCCGACTCGAGATATCGTCTGACCGATGTTCTGGGGCAGGTTAGGTTGAATCTGGACCAAAGAGACGGAGTGATAGATATAAAGCTTACATAGTCGCCTCGGGTGAGGCCCAGATCGTCGAGCATGTTGTCTGATACCGCATTGTTGATGTTGTTTCGATCAATGTTCAGCGCGGCAAACATGATGCAACACCAGACCTGCGGGAAATTAGCTTACGTTTTCAAGTTTAACCCGAAAACCGAGATTTACCATGATTTTCCAGTCAACCTTCCGTCGTACTGCTCGCTCCTCCCGCCATGTCCACCGAAACGAGGGGTCAAAAGCGCTCTTGTTCTCCCATTGCTCATGAATGTAGAGTTGCTTGTACTCTTCGAGGTTTTCGGAGTCCCAAATACTAGGTTGCGTAGCGATCTGTACCAAAACGTCAGTGGTGTCTCGAGCACGCAAGCTTCGAGCAAGCTTCCAGTTGTGAAACATACCGCATCGAGGTCGTACTCTTCATTCTTGGGGCCTTTTCGAATTCTGAAAAACCGCAGGATTGCATCACCAAGTGCTGCCTCCATGCGCTGAGTCTGCTGGGTCGCCAAAGCCGGAGCTGTAGGGGGAACGGAATGGACGGCATCCTTGTCAGACCCCGACTTGGAATCCACACCTGCATGGTCAGAAGAGGTGATGGATCCTGCCGGTGAGGGCTTGATGGGCTGCTGCTGCTGGGCAGACATTCTGTCTGAGGTCAGACAAGAAACGAAGAAGCGTCCGCACAACGAACAGGACTGCCAGACCAAAACATAGAATGAATGAACTACGTATTTAAGGATTGGCCGTTAAAACCCTTCCACAGGGGCTTCGGTCGCCTCCCGAACCCCCTGCTGACAGAACCGGTCTGCCGGTCGCCGCGTCTCGCCGCCAAGCGCGTACCGGGGAGGACACCCTCAAGATGTGATGAAGAATAGCAGCTGCCAATAGGTAGGGGCAACCCCGGAGCTCCAATTATTCCCTCTTTTGTCAGACATTGCTCCTCCACATGAGATGACGACATCCTGCTTACCCAGGTAATGTCCCTAGCAGCTGACATTCCGAGGAGATCCAAACGCCAAACAGTGAAACAGCTTGCGCTTGGTGCTTGGAAATTGGTAAGGCATACCACCGGCATCCACTCTTCCTGCCGTCGAAATTACAACGATTATGGGTTTGTTGATTTAGCTGAACGGGGATTTTCAAACCTTTGATTGAAAAAAATGCGTCTCTGCTTTTGTTGGCTTCATCTGCTCCTGAGAATCCGAAGCTCGCTTCCCGGTGGAGCAGGTTGCGAGGAGCAAACATTTATTGGGGCTCATGTTGCAGTCCGTCCACTTTAGTATGTTGCGCCATCCAGCTGCAGCGCACGCAATTGATTCACCATCGTTCAGGTTGATGGCGTGCTATGCAACTGCGCTTAGTTGTCAATTGGAGTAATCGGGCGAACCAATCAGAAACTTGTTTAACATAATTAGGGAAATTCATCCGCTCTCTTCAACTCTTTCATAAGTTACACCCCTTTCACTCCTCGTTGTCCTGTGTCAAGCTGATGATCGCCCCGGACTAAACCCCGGACCGCCGGGTCTGACGCGGAATGCAGCTCAAGAAACAACAGGCCGAACCGGCGCCGATGCCGCTGAGGTCGCTTGACTCGGGAGCTCACACAATGCGCAATGTGGCATGCTTCATCCCATCCATGAGCCAAAATGCCGCTGGACTGAGACCCGATGAAATCTCTTGGAGGATTTCCCCTTCCATCCACCCCTGAACGAAGCAACTCCCGCAGAACCTATACATTACCGATCCATCAAGCGCTTCAACTTCCTGCAGCAAAACCGGAACCGAACAAGTCGCCAACACGGCCAGCAACCACGGCTTCCCAGACGGGTTGTTCCTCACGTGCGAAGGCGCCAGAGCCATGTAACCCTTTTCGGTGATGCATGTCGCTCTCCCTCGGAGCATCGTCTTGATGGTATCGAGATGCGGTGTCGAGTCGAAGATGGACCGTCCAATCGGCACGTGGCGCGACCGTTCTGGAACGGGTTCATACATCTTCCAGTCTTCTCCACTTTCCTCGTCGCTTCTCCGATCGTTTGTCTGCTGCGGAGGTGATTCTCGGCGACGCCAAGCTGAAGGGACATCGCCGTGAAACATTGCGACAGCTGCGTGCATATTGTCTTCGTATGGGCTGTGTTTCCGTCCTTTATAGGCGCTTTGGGTTAGTTCGCACCACCTCTGGAACTTGAAAAAAGCTTTGCGCCATGGTGGATGGAATGCCGTGCATTCTGGCGAACATCTTGGTCCGTCTGGTGGTTCGTGGCCGATGGCTTCGATTGTGTCCAGGATAATGCCCCGGCACTCCAGAACGCCGCTATGGAAGCGGAAGAATTCCTCGCCGCCTCTCAGCTTGGATAGACCTCCATCAGCAGAGTACAGCACTCCGTTCAGATCATGCATATGAGACATCTCTCTGAATGGGATTCTTTCTCGTCGAACAAGACAAGCCGTGCTGGAGGGAGTGGACCAGTCGGGACACCATGACGGGGCCTTCTCATAGAAGTTGCGAAAATTGCAACAGGACTCCGAAGCGGCGATCAGGTCCAGACTTCCATGTTGCTCGACCCATGCGATTGCAAAATTCTGAAAAGTTGCCTCTAGGGTTTCGGAGTAGGTCATTTGAAAATCCAAGCCATTTTTTTCCTCGGCAAGGTTCCATAGGGCGAATATCTTGTCTCGACCATCGGTAGCCTGGAAGTCGCGGGCCAGAATAGCTAATTCGAGAAATCCAGCACCACGCTCGTCTGCACCCAAAGAAGGGTCTGAGTCGTGGCTGGCTTCTTGGTGCTCGGCGAGATGTCTGAAGTAAAACAGCTTCCGAATGAAAGACAGTCCATCATAGTACACACCCACGCGTTTCAGGTCCGGGTCCACCTCCGTCATTTGGATTGCAAGTTCCGCCGAGAATGCTATGAGACACTGTAGGTTGAACGCGACGGAGTCCAGCAGTTCGAAACTAATTGGTGTCCCGTTACCAACTACGATAAGGGGGTCAGATGACACGGCCACCTCCTGAAGGATCCATATCCGTCGAAATAAGGCCGGCATAGAAATTTGTATAGAGCTGCAAACTTTCTGGGGGCATCTTGGCCTTTGAGTGTGATTCGCTGTGTTTGTCTGGCATCATCGCCGCTGCGGCTTATTGGAAGACACGCCTGATACAGCTCCGGGATGAACTTCAGGGCCATCTCGCTGTCCTCATCGTGTTCTCCTACGTAGCAGAGCACTTGGACTGCTCGGTGGTAAATCTCGAACATCCGCGTTATCTGTCGATTGCGCTCTGCGACGTTGGTCTGGTCGATGCAAACAGCGTCAACCCAAATAGCGACTCTATAGTCTCGCCCTCGCAAGCTACGCAGCGCAAGCTCAAGGTTCTTTCGAACCACCATCTTCTGGCCGGATACAACAACTTCGGCTGTCGGTTCGGGGCTGCCCCAAGTGTATGAAAGGGCGAAGTAGACCACCTCGCAGATGATTGGGCAATGGGCGAGCCTCATCACGATCGGCGCGAGGTGATCCTCTGATGGCTCAATTACGATCACTCTGATTTCGTTGACCAGCATATCGAGGGGAACATAGTCGTAATCGGATGCCGGCTGTTCGTCGCTTGGTTTGACCCCAAGCTTGATTTGGTAAACCTGTGGCAAAGTGTACTTGAAGTCTTCCGGAAGGGAATGGTCCCATGTCTTATGCCACTTCGTGTATCGGCTGGCGGTGAGTCTCCGGACGACTCCTCGCTCGACTAGATCCGTGACGAACTCCGCCATGTCGACTACTTCGGCAGCCCTTGCATACATGGAATCGACAAACTCCCGATTCCAGTATTTATCCCTTTCCGGGCTGCGGACAAACTCAGTGAGGCAAACGTGCCTGATCCAGACAGTGACCGGTGCATCGTCTCGCCTAAAGTGTCTGAGTAACGTCTCCAGGGCTGCCGACACGACAAGAACCTTGCCATCGACGCCGATGGCATTAGGCATCAGCCGATAGCCTCTAGTGTTCCTGACCGCGATGAAGTGCCCCGTATTATCGAGAGGGCGGACCTCTATGCTGCAACGCACAGGATTCTCGATCAGGCTTTTGTCGCCGCAACAAGGATGTAGAATGAGGAATCGTTGCTCTAGGACGTCGGGATTGAGGGGTTGATACTCGTAAACAGGGGCACTGAACTCCTGAACTCCTCCACAGCACAGGCAACCATAGTGTGGCCGGTGACACACGGAATTCGGCTCGTGCGATTGCATGGATAGAGTTAATGATTTGCAAGCAGAAACTGACAGTAGTATGTAGTGCGAACAGAAAAAACATATTCTCAACACTAGTGGGCAGTGCTGCACTTATAAACAATCAAAGTTGCTGCGCCGCGACCAGAGAATGGCGCAGCAGCGACAAGCAAATCTGCGAGATTGGCGCTTACAGGCTGCCTCCGGCAATCACTGCCGTCCTACCTGAGGTATCTAGTAAGCGAAATTCACAGAAGTTATTGGGCTCAAGGTATCTTCGAGATCATTGGCTTGCACAGTAATGGTTCTGGAGGCGCCAAGGCGCAGCACTGCGGGATCTGTTCACTTTATGTTCGTGCAGAGAACCTCATGGGCGAAATCCTTGTATCTGAACATATTATTGAAAATCCGAAGGCCTCTGGCTTTTGCGGCATTCATCAAGACATGAAGCCCTGGCTGGCCGGTGGCGGTCTAAATGCAAGACTCATCATTCTGTATTTCCACCTAATAGCTCGGCCTGCTACACTCTTGAGTCGTCTTTGAGGTCATTATACTTGTGGCATTCCTGCCGAAGGCCACAGAAAGTCCAGCAGAAGTAGCTGAGAATGTTCCGCCGGTGTTAAATCCTCACTTTCTCGTCTTCTCTCGGGATAGAATGTCCCTCTAGCTTCCGTTTGGACGATCGTATGGCTTCGGGGTGACACTTCATATGGCGGTGGGGGGTCATCATAGTAAGCCGGCGGAGGTTCGTCATAGCAAGACGGTGAGACTGTTCTCTGATAGCGGATATTTGTTGACGCATACCAATCTGCGTCCGTCTGGCTGGTTGGTTCCGATGGTTGAGTAAACAGAGTTCTGGCCGACTGGCGAGATGACCGTCGAGACGTCTCCGACGGACAGGCTCTTCCAATCCCAGAATGCAAATATTCTAGTGACGCTGGACGATAGTCCATCGGAAGATGTGGAACATCGACTGCAACATCTTCAACCCTGATTGTTGCGGGGCTATGCGTTGTCTCGCAAGAACTTTGATTGGAATGAAGACGTCTCCCGCAGCATAAACAACGTCGGTGTCGAAATATGCCGGAACGACGCCTCCAGCCAAACTCTATGTAGTTCCCGCTAGCCGTGACATTGGTTGTGCGTCTCAAGTCGTGTTGACAGTAATGTTGATCGGCCTGCAAGCAAGTTTCACAAGAGCCATACCGTCGTTTGCGAGAGGAGCGGACAATTTCGACGAACCACTTGTCGCCCGTGAAAACACCAGCCGTCTTAAAAAGACAGAACATTTCGATGGGTGATTTTGGTGGAAGATCGACGCAAAGTATTCAACTCGTAATCCGTGGTTTTTGACTTGAGATTTGAGTGCTGCTAGACCTTTGTGAGGTCTGTATTATGTACTTCTAGGTAGGTAATGACAACAACGTAGTGGCCCATCTCCGGAAGTGCTAGAAATTGAAACTGTAAGTTATCAAGGCCACAAAATCTGCAGATGAAGCATTTGCGACAGAAAAAAAGACTCAGCAAGACCCAAGAAGTCTGGATAGTCACTGTAAAGTTTGACTGTCCCGCGGTCTGCGCCAGCCACAACCCTCTCAACTAAGCCAGAGGTTTTAGTGGATAAGTTGAGTAGCTAGGTAGTCCCCTACGAGTTTTATCGCACAGAGATTCCGTACGCCATGAGACAGGTCGTCCATCTTGTGCAGCAAACCGTCCCGTAATTCTTGGGTAGTTTTGTAACGTATCAAACTCGATTGCTGTGAAATCAGAGAGGCTGCTCAATCACCGTGGACACATATCCGTAGATCCAACTGCAAAGGCTTGTCGACAGATTCAAAAAGGACCTCCCTATGAATTGTGTGTGGCCAATGCGCAGAGTATTACCTAAGACGGACATGGAAATGGCCGGGCCAATGACGCTTCCAGATTACTAATTGTGGTATCTGCGGCCCGTGCCACCTGAATGTCCGGGCTTTGTCTCCATTGCCGCCTGTTTGATTGGCTGGACCCATCGGCAGGCCGGCAATGACTTCTCGAACATTCCCCCCGACTTCACCGAATAGCACACGCTGCTTACGACCTCGCTTGTTGAACTGCTTTCAGTCTCGCCTACCAGCATCAGGTGCTACTGTCTTGATTGGCATTTCCAAGTACTGATCCTCACGAACCGAGCGCGCAATTCGCTTCACCGGACATCATGAGCGGGTCCAGCCTGACGTCCGCTACGGCGTTCTCACCGTCCTTGGAGGCCATCAAGTTGGCCGCGAGCATGTACAATGCGGCCCGCGAAGGCAACAAGGCCGTCCTCGAAGAGGCTATCCTTGATGGACTACCACCAAATCTGACAAACGAGAAGGGAGACACCTTGGTGAGTGGCGACGCTCATCGCGGAGACTTTCCTGGGCTGTTTTTCAGCGTACTGGTCGGGGGCATTGGCCTGGAGTCACGTTGTGGCTAACACTCGGAACAGCTGATGTTGGCGGCGTACTACGGTCATGCGGACGTGGTCAAGTTCTTGATACAACACGGAGCTGATCCCAACCGTTTGAATGACAAACGCCAGAGTCCTCTCGCAGGTGCCGTCTTCAAAGGCCTGGATGCCGTGATTGAGGTAAGTCAGCGCTAGGGTCAGCCCGTCGCAGCCATTCAGTCTGTCCGGATGTGGCTCTATATCATCTACTTCGGGTACAGTTGCTAATCGTTCCCGGGAAGGTCCTTTTGGAAGGCGGTGCGGATCCAGACTACGGTACACCTTCGGCGACGCAATGCCTTTCCATGTTCAAGCAGGAGGGTAAGTGGAGTGACAAGTTCGAGGCAGCGCCCGGAAAAGGAAAGGCAAAGGCTGTCCCTCAGGATGGTGGTGAGGAGAGGGCCCCGGAGAGGTTCAAGGCATGAGGAATGCTCAGTGGGGCGCCGGTGACCATCAGCATGTGTCGACGACGCCTTCGAATTGCATGTGTGTGTGAGAGAAACACGGCTGATTGAGAGTATCTTGAGTTTTTCGCGTTAGTTAAAGTCAATATTGAATCCAAAGAAGATGACTAAGTTGTACTCTGAAAACCTTCACTTTATTATGAGGGTCGACAGATTATTAGTGTATCGTGAAGAATCCAAAGACGTCAGCAAAAACTGTCCACTTTCTCCAGCAGACCCGTGATCTGAGATCTGGATTTGCAAGATCGTAGGCCATTTGAAGCAAGAACACTATAGATGGTTATCAAAGACCACCTCTTGGCACGACTTCGAGAGCGTCTTCTCCTTCGTTCATACAATAGAAAACAAATGCTGGGAGCAAATCTTAGATGCATAAACACGCCTATTGCAACTGTCGCGGTCAATAACACACGGATGCAGGCTTCTATAGAGGGTTGCATTCATTCTCAGGATATGATATACCCTGGATTACCCTAGATAATTTCGAGCATGGAAGACTGGGTGCCGGATGTCCGGGTGAGCGATGAAATGTCAAAGTTTTTGATTCTCATGCATGTGTCTGTCCCTTCACAGTCACATCAACTACTAGGTATGCACGTATAGGGGCATACATTCAGTGATTGGACCATGGTATGAATTCATTTAGATTCAAGCAGCATGGACTTTTTATATATGTGCAAGGAAAAGACAACATCAGGACTGAGCTCTGCTACAAATGTACAGATATCTGTCGATGCGATTTCGCATCGCCCATGCTATATCAATTACAACTCGAGTAAGAAACTGGACAACGCTTTCATACCATATGCCATCCATCTAATGTAATGCAGATCATGCTCTAAGGTTCGAAGTCCTGGTCAATTTTGACACAATGGGGATAACCCAACCAAACGCCGACGCCATGAAAAGTTTGCATGCAACACACCGATCACAATTTCGGGTTAAACCTTCCACGAATACGCGCGCCAAACAGGTAGAAGAGTAGGGGGATGGGGACCAAGGCAAGGGAGATGAATCCCAGAAGACTGTTGCCCCAACCGAGGCCGAGGGTGTTGTACATCTCCAAGCCGCCCAGGGGCAGGAGGGCACCCGCCAGAGAACGGAGAACAGCCAGTGCCGCAGTGACAGAGGCAGCATAACGCGGGTATGTGTCGAGAAGATAGTTTTGAACGCAGGTCTGGCACAAAAGGTTAGCTGGCGTTTTCTAAAGACGAGGCAGGGATAGTTTACCATTACACCCATAAGACCAGCGCTGAAGATGACGACACCGATCATGGGCACGATCCAGTGAACACCCTTCTCGGTGGTCCAGCCGTAGAGGAACAGACCGATGGGGAGAACAACACCGCAGGGCATCGCCATGACGGGGCTGAGTCGGATCTCGGGTCTGTGAGGCAATCCCTTGGCCTTGTTTCTCTTGACGATCAAGTCGGTGAGCGTGCCAAACAATCCGACACCGATCATCATGCCGATACCAGCGGGGAGGAAAGTCAGGCCGACGGTGCCCTCGTCAAAGCCGTAGTGGTCCTTGAAGACGAACGAGAAGGTCGTGATCAGGAGGTAGAGGATACCGTAGGTGATGGCGACATAGAGAGCCATGAGGGTGACGATGGGAGTGACAAAGAGCAGCTTCAGGGGGCGGATGATGGCAAACTTGAACTTATCAGCGACGTTGGCTTCGGTCTCGAGTGCGCTGCGGAGGTTGGGGTTGCCGGTCTCCTTGCGGAGCCTTTGGACCTTGCGATCGAGGAGGACAGGAGCGAAAGTCTCCTTCATCATGAAGAAAGACAGGGGAATGAAACAGCCAGCCTCCAGATCTTGTTAGCAGCAGAAAATGTTGCGAGTGTTCCCCAGTTCAACTCACGATAATTGTGACCAGCCAGTACACCCATCTCCAGCCAGCCGCCTGGATAAGATAACCGCCAGCAACAGGTCCGATACAGGGACCAAGGAGAGGACCGAGAGCCCAGGCGGACATTGCGCGACCTCTCTGCTCGATGGGCATGATGTCTGCGATACTGCCGCTACCGATGGTGATGGGCACGGATCCGGCGAGGCCCATGAGGAAACGGAAGGCCATGAGCATGGGCATGTTTTGAGCCAGGGCGGTTCCGACGGTGAAGAGGGTGAAGAAGACGTTGCCCCAGTTGTAGAGCAGCGCGCGTCCGTAGATTTCACTGAGGGGTGCGACGATGAGTGGGCCAAAGGCGAAGCCGAGGATGTAGACGGAAACGACAAATGTTGCTGTCATGGAGGACGTCTCGTGGAATTCCATCATGATCTTGGGGATACCCGGTGCGAACATGGAAGAGCCCTATGAGAGTGGTCAGTTTTCAACCTTGAGGCCGGACTTTCAAAAATGCGCCGACTTACAAGTGGTCTGTTGATGTTAGCGACTGAAGTCAAGACGGGTAGGGGGCTGGCTTACGTCACGAGCGTGAGAATAGAAATTGTGCCGATGTTAAGCCACTTCTTCTTTACGGGCCAGTTCTTGGGGTTTTCGGGGTCGTCCGGGCCGTCCCAGTCGACGATATTGGGATCTTGGTCGGCCTCCTTGCCTGTGTCATCTCTGGGTTCCGCCGTCTCGGGAGCAGAATCGGGTCTGATGGTGGCGCCTTCAAGATCCGAGGCGTTCGGGCTGAGTCCCTTCTCCACGTCCACATCTCTCGGGGCAGGCTCCGAGGGCCTTTGGTCCGCCATATTGAGCTAAGTGAGAATTCTGAGACACCGGAGATGCTGTAAGTGGTTGGTTGAGTCCGTCGATACTCAGAGAGCGTTAGGGGAAGTCGGATATTGACTCTCGTCGTCGAGGAGAGATACTTGGCATGAGCCGCAAAAGAATTTCTGGAATTCTCCTCAAAGGGGAAAGGTAGCAATATATTTATCGTAGTAGACACAGATAATACAACCATCGCCCGGGTGTTGGGCAGGGGGAACTGCGCCGATGCACAAAAGTTGTGCACGATCTGGCCCCTGCGCCCTACCCGTTCGCCTGGTTTTTCTCCGCCGCCTCTGGGCTAGGCTCCATGCGCCAGCAGAACAGAAAGCGAAACCGAGAAACCATGTGAATGCGAAGGCGAGCCCCGAAGCGATTGGACGAAGCTGATGGGCGCGCAGGGATCCCGTCCCCTCGCGCGACTGACGGGCTGGAACCATTTGATGAAAGACATGGCAAAGCCACCGGGTTTGGGGTCTTTCTTGGGGACGGGATTCTGCTTGGTCCCTGATTCCATCCCCTTCGAGACATGTCATTCGAATCATGCTGGGTCCGTGGACTCGCAAATTCTGACAGAAAAATCTGATGAATGTCGACAGAACTTGGCCTCAGCATCCTGTCAAACCCATCGGACGAGCTCCGCCTCGACATCGGGCCAGATCTTTCGGTGATTGTGACACATGTTAAACCCGGCAACCACAGCCTTGGGCCCCTTTGTCGGGTCGCGTGTCGACAAAATCGCAGTCGTATCGCATCGAACGACCGTGACATCCAACAGTGAATGCGCCGACGCACACGTGGAGTCATCACGGCATCGAAAGCTTGAGCGCCAGTCCGAGACTAAAAGTCGGGCTCGCGACAAGTGCGTACACGTCAAGCTTTGTTTAGAGTCCGATTTATGAGAAGCCCGCGACCAACCGTATGGCTTGCCCAGCTGTACACGTGAATTCTAGACAACGAAGGCCGCGAGTGGTTGCAATTCGAGATTACTATCCCCAAAGCGTGCTAACGTTGATCGATAACCCGCTTGAGTTTCCCTTGCTGACGGGGTCATCTGGGGTCGCGGGCTTGCATAACTCTTCCCGGCGGACTGCATAACTCGACCCGGATCATGGCGCTCCCGCCGACTGGGCCCCTGCGGGGAAATAAAGTCCTTAAAATTGGCTGCTCCCCCCCTCTAGCGACTGCAACGCGGATCCTGCCGCGAGGCCGTACACTTGGAAGAGCCCGGCTGTGAATCCCGATGCTCGAATTCCTGGCGGGAGGAAAACCGACAGCGAGGCAACCGGGATTCCCATTGGACGGATGTAGCTGATGAACGGGAGAGAGGAGAATTCTGGTTCCTGCCAAATAATGCTCCCACATGCCACATTGTATTACACTGCCTTTGCGCTAGTGAATACGCGGAATATTCCATGTTTGCCAGAGAACGGCCACAGCCGCTGGGGCCTTGAATTGCTTGTTTGAGGTGCAGACGGAACTCTCTTATTCCCCGCGGGGCTCGTCCGGGGCGAAGAGAACTTGAGCACCCTTAAGTCCGGCTCTCACCGAAAACACAAGGGAGGCTTTCGGGATCAGGCTGTGAATAAGTCGATCTTAAGTCTTGGCGAGCCCCAGCAATCGGTACTGGCCCAACTTGAGCCATCCCGGTTCCGTCAAGTCTGCAATTCGGATTCGGGCCAAGACCAATGTGTTTCGGTAGCCAAACCGATGTGTGACAATGCGGCCATCGGAGCGGAACCGGCATGTATCGATGTCATCCTGTCAAAATTTGTTGATCAAGCTTTGATGATATGAGTAAAAATGGAAACGATCTTCGATGTCATCGTAGATCTTACGTGCCATGCGGGAAAAAGCAATGACAGGGACAGCTAACAGCTCTCGGTTTCGCAATTCAGGCACGTTGTTTTGGTAGTGAAACATTTTCGATAATACCGAATTTAGTTACATATCTGTGATACTTTTACTCTCCCTATTTCTTTGATAGCAAAGCAGAATATGCCAAGTTTTGGTAGGCCAGGAGATCCAGGCCGCCTACTATCCAACAATCATCTTGTGCGACATAAGAGACCTTGTTTGATTGCCTCACATTGCCCGAATACGGCTTTCGAATTCACTTTCCGCGTAGACATGGCGAATGACAGGTCAATGAGTGAGCATGGGAATCGCCCACATGGAAGATTCAAGTGTTTATGGCCCATTTCTTCTCGAATAACCAGAAAAGAACCGTTAAATCTAAGAGGCGTGGATTGGTTGTTCTTGGCGGTCCTGGGAGCCCTTTTTTCTCGCCAGCTATTTTCATAAATGCGTACACAACCCCATACAAGTGCCAATAAGTATCATCAGGAACCAAAGCGCGGGCTCGCTCAGGAATATGTCGGGCCCCGTTCTCTTATCTCGGTCCCATTCGCTGTCCGGGATGTAATCTCCGGGAGTCCATCTGGGCACTCTCATCTCATTCGTTAACGTTGATAGCTTGGCGTCAGTGTCGACGTGTCGGATGCGGTCCAGGTAACGGGCCAGGCTTCGTGCACTGAAGGGCGATGAGCCGGTTATAGACTGTCTGTATGAGGGGTTTGATTGTGTACTCCCGCCTTCGGTGCTGGCGATCTGTCGTCCACATTGTCTAGGGATGTCGATGGCGAGCCCACAAAACCACTCAGCCTCAACTTAGCGCTCCTTCATCCTAGACTGCTTAAATATCGTGAAAATGAGAGTCTGATCGAATCTTTGGCAGCTTAATGCGGTTGAAGCTGTCGAAGAGTCTTGGGTCAAGTCATGTTATCCTTAGCCGGTGGGACATCCATACGGCCGGATTGAGGCGGAGGTCGGGGCAGCTGCTTTCTGACGCACCGGCGTACCATCTAGACGGGTACCATGAGCAACAGACTGGGGACCAGAATGGAATTATTCCACGTGGGATTGGCGAGTGGTCCGCTAGAGATTGATAGTGACCACTGATTCTCACGGCCGGGCGGCGGCACAAACGGCGTGGTCAGGATCATTGATAGATCAACCAACATAGGACTCAGAGATGTAACGTGATGCTCATGAAAAAACCATGGATTTTTGTTGTGAGTTCCAAAGCCACGACGTATTTATTGAGCTTTTTGAACAGTTGTCACTGTAACATGACCCCAAATGGAACAGCAAGTACAGCGCTATGTCACTCATCAGGCTTCTGATCTGTATGGAACTCATTTCAGTGAGGACCCTCTGGACGAGAACAACAGAGTGAGGTGTCAGAAACCAGCTGTCTGTTTACTCAAAAAGTCGGTATTGGTGAAGGGTAGAGAAGACAAGGTGGGTGCAAGGTGAAGCTTCGAGGAACAAACGAAAAAAGTTACAGGGGTGGAGTGTAGCTGGCACGTCGGTCCGGGGTACCCCTAGCGCTGAAGCTACGTAATGACGTGCAGCGATTCTTTAGTGGACTCAGCCAGCCCAGCTCATTCTCCCACAAACACCACCACTTCTTCTTCGTGTTGCGACCTGCGCCGTCGCCATCTCGCCGCGTTCCACCATACGATGAACGCGTCCACATGTCCCCTCACGCGCCCGACACATCGGCGACCGCAGCCGCGATAGGGTTTGCCGACGACGCCGAGCCCTTCAGGCTCAAACCGCTCATCGACGACCTGCTGCGAACGCGCTACTGCATCCCCGGTTCCGTCTTTCTCGTCGAAGACGTCGACTCGCTCCCCGTGCCGCGGTCGAAGCGGTGGAGGGCCGTCAGACTTCTCCTCGGCGATGGAGAGCTTTGCATACAAGCGCTCTTGCGCGGGGAGATGCACCGCTTTCTTGATACAGGTGCCGTCAGGGTCGGGTGCTATGTGCGGCTGGGCGAGTTTGCCGTCCGCTTTCAGGACGTCGCTGCCGACGACCGGGACGGGGGAGCGACGCGGCAGATGGTTTATCTCATTGTCGACGACCTCGTCACCGTTGGGTGGCATCGAGCACTTACGGAGCCCGACACCATACCGCAAAGGCCGCAGGAGGACGCGCCGGGCGATGACTTCATATCCGACAGCGACCTCGAGATCGAAGACGTGGTTCCTGCGAAGACGCCAAAACCTATCGAGACCCCGAAAGCGACTTTGGATCGAGAGTCGAAAACCACGAAAGTCCCGACACCGGCCCGCGAAGAGATACCAGCCGAGGACGACGACGACGACGACAATGAAGAGGGCTTCGAGGTCATGAAAGTGTCCGAGACAAAAGCAACACAAAGGAGAGCACAGGCAAAGAACATCGGAGGACCTGTGGCCTTGCCGCGCGACTGGACCGACCCAAGCATCCCGCTGAAGCTGACGACACTGAAATCCATACCGAACCTCCCCTACAAACAAAACTGGTCCGTCAATGTCCTTGCCATCATAGCCTCCCTGTCCGATGTCGAGCCTTCCCACATGCCCCCACACACCCAAAGGAGGGCGCGCCTTGTCGACCCGAGCACCAGCAAACAAGTAATCCTGACCGTCTTTCTCGACGCAGAACAGTTCTGCCCCAAGGTTGGCAGCGTGGTTCTGCTCGTGGGAGTGAAGAACCACCGCTTCGATGGCGGATGTCTCAAGAAGTATGTCAGTGACAGGCCCAAGCCCGGCAATCGGTGGTGGTTTGAGGAGCCTCGAGAATTTGAATGGTGCGACGTGGACGGCTTGAAGGCATGGTGGGAGCAGACAAAACTACAGGGTTTGGGATTCACCGGCACATGACTCGAGAACGGAGCACATTTGTTTGCACGGACGAGGCCGAATGACATCTCTTACAGCAACGTCAAGGACGTCAAGGGTCTTGGTATTGGTTTCAGACCCTATGACCAGGCCTTGCTCAATCGGGCTTGCGAGTCTGACACTTCATCTGACAGTTGAGGCTGTGCCAACGCGATGGAGTGAGACTGATGAAGTGACCAGACACTCCCGTCTAGCTCACTCCCCACGCACCGAGAACGTTCCGTCTTCCTTCGGCGGTGCCCTTGCCGCTTTGCTGCTCCAGTCGCTTGACTCGGTTCACAAGAAGACCGACGCAAACTGGTCCCACGATGGTGCAAAGGGAGATGGCCCACGTCACAATCAGGAAGAGCTCAGACGGCTCCGCGGGGCTGCCCGATTCTCCGGTGAAGATGCCCGTGCTCTCGGCCAGGGCAGAGATCAGGAACCCGATCTCGCCGCGGGCGATCATGGCAAATCCTAGAATACAAGCCGGATACACGGAAACCGGCATCTCCGGCTTCGGGGATGCGTTCTTCGGTGTTTCTTCGGGGCGCCGAGTCTCGAGAGGCCGAAGAGGAATGTTCTCAGCTGGGGCTTCCTGGCCGCCCTGCCGCCGTTGGTGAACATCGCTGCTGTTCGGAGACGACTCCGACGCTGGACCGGCACATTGCGCCCCGGGCGCGACGGGCGCGAGCTTCTTTGACTGCTTCTTTCTGAAGCCCGGAACTTTCTTGACAAGACGCTGCACAGTCTGCAGGGGGCTTGCGAAGGACAGTAACCAGACACCGCACAGCATCTTGCTCACCATCATCAAGATGGTGTAGACGACACCGCGCCACACAATGGGCCCTGCAAACATCCGGGTGATGGGCACAGAGAAGCCGATGGAGGCCTAGGACGATTAGCAAACATCATGACAATACGAACATGCGACGACTTACGAAGAAGAATGGTTTGAGAATATGCTCTACAGCTTTGCTGAAGTAGTCCTCGTAGATCTCCGCTCCAAAGTTCACCGCTTCCGGCTGACTCGCCGCCTCAGCAGTCGTGGAGACCACTGCCGATGCCCCGGCCGGAGCGCTAGCCACGCCGCCAGAGTTGTCAGTTTTCACTACCTTCTGCTCAGAACTCGGCTCCGGCTGCGTGACCGCAGACTTCGGCGCTGGATCGATCCGGGCCGCGACGTGCGGCACCTCGGAATCCCACCAGCTGACGGTGGCACCGGCAACGTAGGCAGCCAAGAGGCTCGACGTCCCGGCAAAGGTTCCGCCCACGACCAGGCTAAACAGCCACGCCGTGTGGATGACAAACGCAGTCTGACGTCGTCGCAGTAGCTGGTCCAGCTTCGAGCCGGGACTCTTCTCCCTTGCCGCGTTGAGGCGAAGCGTTACCGGTTGCACGATGATCCTGCACGCCGCCGGCACAACGGTCGCAAAACCCAGCGACACCAAGACAGGTCGAACGACGGTGACGGCGTCGAAGTCCCCTCCGCCCAAATTTGAGATGACCTGCACCATGATGAGGCCGACGACGTCGTCCATCATGGCCGCGCTGGTAAGAACGACGCCCAGACGCGTCGTGGAGAGGCCGCTCGTGCCAAGGACGGTGAAGGTGGTGCCGAGGCTGGTGGAGCAGAGCGCGGCGCCGGCGGCGAAGGCTTGCAGAGGCGAGGCGCCGACCAGCGAGCGGAGGGTGAAGGAGAGACCGATGGGCACCGCGATGCCTGTGATGGCGACGCCGGCGGAGAGGAGGAGGTTGGCCTTGAGAGATTTGAAGGACGTGGAGAGGCCGCCTGGGTGAATCGTCAGTGGGATGCGTTTGTGGTGAAACTACAACTCACCTTCGTAGACGATCAAGATCAAGCCGAGATACCCCAGCTGCATGATGTAGTTCTCCATCTCCTCCGACAGCCACTTGGCGCCGGGTGTGCCCCAGGCGATGCCGAGAAAGACCTGGCCGATGAGGCCGCAGTAGACGAGCTTGTCGAGGCCATAGTTGATCGTGTTTAGGAGCAGCAGGAAGCCGGAGAGTATGATGATGGTGGTGATGGAGGGCTCATGATAAGCCAGCGAAGATTCTGTTGCCGCCATTGCGAGCCATGGAGACTGAGCGTACGGGGACGTACGATGCGACTGAAAAGACAGAATGGATGGCGTAGAACGTTTCCAACTTTTCGAGTGAGGTTCTGGATTGGATATAAATACGGTGACCTATGGGAGCCCGGGCACTGTGTCCGAATTAGAGCGAGGTCAGGTGAAGCTGCAAAATTGACGCTCTTGGCGTGTTTTGACGGAGTACGTAAGCTGCGCTTTACTGAATGACGTCATTCAGGACGGATTCAAGACTCATCTGGCCTGGAGCTTCACAGCGGCTGGATCGAAAGCTTGCTTCCTCTTGTGTGTGTGTTTTAGGTGTTGGGTGTATGTCCTCCAGCTGTTGAAGAAACATTTGTAAACTTGCACAATCACGAAGAAAGATTCGCACATACTAGTATCAGGCCGATTTGTACCAACCGCAGCCAGCGTTGATCCGCATAGCTGCTCTGTTAGTCGCTTCGTCCCAGACCATGGAAACTACAGAACCTAGTTTTGTTGTCCCAAAATACGAGGTTGCGGATCTCATAGAGAAGAGACTAGCATCGCCAACCAACCTGCTCTTTATTTGTACGAATCATCCAAGAGGAGCTTGACTTCAGATACAACCACATTCACGAACTTTTAATAACTTGGACCAGCATCCGACCGAATTTTCCACACCTCACGCATGAGAACCAGGGCACTTTTGCGAGATAAACAATGTGATTCAATGAGACTGTTCCAGCCAGGTATATGTGAAAACACAAACAACGCCCCTACAACTGAAAATCAAATGCCAATGCGAAAATCCAACGGCTAGACCCGCTGCCAAGTCTCGTGTCGTCCAGCCACGGTCTTTTGAACAATGCAAATCACGCTTTACACATGAGTCATCGAGTCGTATTCATCGAGTCTTCGTCCTCGATAGTCTTGTTCCAGAAGACCATCCGAACGGACTCCCCTCTGTGATGTCCATCTAAGGAGCCCGGTGTCCGTGCTGCGGGAACAAGTTGACGCTCCTCTTCCTCTTGTTCTTCTTTCCACCCTGGCCCGGCGGCGGCGGCGGCGCGGGCGCTCCGGGGGCAGGTGTCGCAGTACCGTTCGCCGGGGGCGGGATGGCGCCGCCGCGGTTCAAGCACGAATCGTTGTCCGGGTTCGCGACGTTGACGGGGACCTGCAGCACCTGGCCGATCTCGATGAAGTCCGGGTTCGGGATGTTGTTGAGCTTGGCGATGTTGCAGATGCCCGAGTTGAAGAGCCGCGCGATCTGGCCCAGCGTGTCGCCCTTTTGCACCGTGAGGGTGACGGTGCGGTTGGCGTTGTTGACGTTGCCGCCGCTGCTGATGGGCGGAGGAGGCGTCGTCGCTTGTCGCTTAGTCGGGGGCGGCTCGGAGGGCGTTGCGGGCTGGCGCGGGGAGAACATGTGCGAGAGGCCGCGCGTGATGAGGCCTCTGGGCTCGGCTTGGACTTGGGCGGGCGGGTTGGCTACGGGCGTGGCCTGCGCGATGCCCGTGAGGCCGGCTAGAACCAGGCAAAAGATGGAGGACCGCATGGTTGTCGTGGTTCGTTGCCTGTGTCTAGAGAGTGTTGGGCAAACTCTTGTCCTTGGAGAGTGAGTGAACGGGCCGGATGACAAGTGAGAAGGCGAAATTGAGCCACTTTACGTGGGATACCGGGGAGTTAAAGACGAAAAGAGCGTCCAGAGCAAGGAGACTGTGGTCAAGAATGAATGGCGTGTTCCCGGGAGAGGTGAGACGATCCCCTCGTCTGTCAAGACAACTTTATATCGCACATATACTGCAAGAAGTGACCGGCCGTCCCTTTGACACGGTGCCCGTAGTTCGCACCCTCTGAATGCGATTGGACAGATACTGGGGTTCGAGGTTGACGTGCCCATCCCGGGCAAAAGGCCACGCCAGTTCCACCCTCAATGTAACCAGCTTAACAGACACTAAGCCCTGCCGCCCTACGAACCTTCGCGCCGAGACGCTAGCGAGCTTCTACGCGGCCGACGTTGTGAGGTGAGTTGCTTCCCTGACGGTGTGGAAGGCCGCCCGCGAACGCCGAAGATAGGTAGACGAAAAGCTAAAAACATGGGGTTGGGATGGTACTGAAACAGCATCGAGCGCGGGGTCGATTGGCTGGCCGCCCGTTGAGTCAGGTTGTCGTTGCAGAGTCGGCAGGGAAGATGGTGCCAAAGATGGGACAGAGGGCTCCAGCAACTTGAGGCGGAGCCCACCTGTTCCCAGACGAGTTGCTTGTACGTCTTTCGAAGTCTATTGCATGGCGTTCCTTCTGTCACGAAGACCAGAGAGGGCCTTTCGTCTTTCATTCACGAGTCAGTTCTTGGCCAGTTCGTTGGATCAAGAGGCCACTGCCCAGCCCAACTTGGCACGGGAAGCTCAGGTTCCCGGGCAACACACCACCTTTTGGGCATTCTTGGAAAGAGGTGATGCCTACCACAAGTCCGCTTACCAAGTGAAACGGTTTGCGGATCTCCCTCCTTGTCAAGTCCCTCGCATGCTTTGGCAGAAGGCTTTCGGTCCTGGGAGATGCCATCTCCAAGATGAGCACTGCCACCCAATGATCTGAAGTGATTTGCGAATGAACGGACGAACTCGAGCGTTTTGGTGGCCACACCAAAGACGAGTATGATCGGCGCAGGGAAGGCTTCTTACAAACCTAAATCACCCAAGCCACCTCGCATGGCTCTTGGGTGTGTTCAGCTCCTTATCAGCCGCTGTGCCGCCATCAACAGCTCTTCACTTCGCTCCTCCTCTCCCAGTATCCATCTTGCTGAAATAGGCATCGAAAGGAATATAGGAGCATTTCAAACTCCGGGCTTGAGCCGTTGACTGCGCCTCCGGTATCTCGGCAGTGGGTGTTGAAAATGCAAAGAGTTCTTGGGGCCAAGCGTTGAGAGAATGGTGCGACATTATCGAGCCTGACAAATGCATTCAGAAGAACACATTGAGGCATCAGGGCATGGGCTGGATTAAGGGCCACAGAATGGCTTTCCACTGGAAGCACTTGCAAGTCTCATCTCTAACACCACCAGACTCCTCCAGATGAGGCCTACGACCAAGTAGCATGCTGTCCATAAAAGGTCAATAAACAAGTGTTTTCCGACAGCGTTGCAAAGGCCAACCTCAGGTCCCGTGCTTTATTGCGAACACATAGCAGGCTTGGCACCAGTGACGTTCGGTGAAACTCCGATGGGTATTAATGGTTTTAGCCAAGGTGAATTCTTGGCAGACAAGGCTTCTTAAGGGGAGAAGGGTCGTGTTTTCTTACCAAGAAGCTTACTTATATGCCTGTTTTCTCGCATTAGGTGCACATGAAACACTATCCGGTAACATGTCACTCACTCAGTTTCAATCTATAATCCGTATGATCGTGACTTGAGGGAACTGTTTGACAACTCACTGTCTTGGAAGTTATATTGGGAGAAGGAGAACTGAGTGCAGTCGTTGCAACAGTCCTGCAGAAGACACAGCATTCTGAGATGCGTCCAAAATTATGCGACATAATTATACTCTCTGCACCTTTGAAATTCTATCCTGTGAGAGAATAAAGACTCAGGATCAGAAAATTAAAATACAACCGGTCTTTGCAATTGATAATTTGATGAACTCCGTCTGCTCTCACGATGTCTGGTTGGGATCGTCCTTGTTACATGCGCTAGGGACAAAAGATGATGGATCCTGAGGACTAAGAGGGGCATTGATGCTCAACAATAGAGCCAATTGTATAATACAATGGAAAAAAACGTTACACTACCTCATATGCAACACGTGGTCGAGATCAGGTGCAGGTTCCAAGATGTACAGCAGAGTAAAAGACCTGCGGTGCGAGTATTTGGGCTTCAACGCGATCCAGGAGCTGCATGCTGACACAGACAACTGGAGAGACATGCATTATTGGCGCCGTACTGCAGTTTCAGGAACGGAGCACGTCGAGACGGACGAAGACTGGGATGACAAGGAAATTCGATACCGTGTTTATGGTATCTAGTTCACGTGCTGTTCTTTCCTAGCTGCCAATGACACGGCGTACGAATTGTGACTTGACTTGATGGTCATTGGGGAACACATCTTCGAACAGAGAAAACACACTTTTCACGAAGAATTAGGTACAGTCCTACGTGTATTGATGATAAAGGAATGAATCGAAATACATGTTTGTGTGCTTCTGCTGCTATGTGCCCTTGGCGATTGTCCCACCACGTGCGACTTCAAAACGAACGGTCAGGCTCGCTTGCTACGGCACCCAATGTGACTACCCGCAGTCTAGGCTTTGGTGGGCACGGGACCGCCTGTCTGTTCCTTCTCAACAGGGAGCGAATCCTGCCGGGTAGGGACGGCTTTTTCCAAATCATCGTCATCCTGCCCAGGGTTGGCAGTGTGGTATTCCAGCCATTTAAACAAGGTGTATACCCCGTATGAGAGTACAGCACCAGCAAAAGGGCCCACCCAGTAGATCCAATGGTAGCTGACAAACTCGGTGATGACGGCAGGTCCAAATGAACGAGCGGGGTTGATGGATGTGCCGGTCCAGTTGGTGGCGGTAATATGGGCGACAAAGACCGAAATGCCGACGCCGATGGGGGCCAGGTAGGTAGCGCGATGCTTTTCGACGGCAAGGAAGTACACCGTCAGCACGAGCTGGGCGGTCAGGAGCATCTCGATGAAGAACCCCTGCGCGATTGTTGCTCCGTTACCCAGCGTGTTGGCCACGCGGAGAGGACCAGGCAAGACTCCGTACACCACGGCGGAAGCAGCAATGCTGGCCAAGAGCTGAGCGGGAACGATGCAGAGAGCGCGGAGTGGCTTGACAGCACCCACAAGCACGAGACCGAGGGTGACCTTGACGGGTGTTAGTGTGCCCACGACGCTGACGGGTAGTTGGATGGACAAACTGCAGGGTTGAACATGCCACCACTGACGCGGTAAAAGATCCAAACATTTGTGGCGAGGGCAGTGCCGAATGATGCAGCGATGTACATCAGGCTGTAAGATGTAAGGGGGGCCGTGGGATCCTGGAAGTCATTGGTGACAATGGCGGTCTGGGCTCCGATGAAGGAAAGGAGTAGGAACATGAAAGTTCCGCAGAACTCGCCCAGAACGACCACCAGAAGAGTGCGCGCAGGCACCGGCTTCGGAGGTGCAACGGAGGAAGTGGAGGATGACATGGTGTAAGTAGAGAGTTTCTGGATGTCAGAGGGGCAAATAGAGCTTGATTGTAGGGGATGTTGAGACTGAAATGGTGACTTGAATGAGATAGCAGCCGTTACAGAGACCAAATACTGTGGTATAAATACGTATGACAACAGTTGGCTTTAATTCCTGAGGCGACAAGGCCACTTGGATTGGTATGACCTGCTGGTGATCTTCGAAACGAGGCCGTGTATGACCTCTGGAGTCGCCGACGGTTCCCATCATCTTCCCATCATCGAGAGCGTGTATCACCTCATTGATGCCCGATCGTCGTCATGCTTCATGTAGGCCTGCAACTGTATGTCTCGCTGTCATACGAGATGGTGTACCTTCCCAACGAATGGGTTATCTCTTGATACTTGCGCCGATGTCAGTCAAGATCGAACATGTATGTCTCGCTTTCGAAATATGCATCTGCCGAGCACATCTACAGTGAGGCGTACGGCAACATCTTCGTAAGAAAGCTGCCTTACATTTGGAAGACATGTAACTTGATCCTTTACAAGTTCATCTTTGACCGGTAAATAGTTGCTCACAATCGGTTTGTAGTTAAGCCAGTAGCCAATCCCAAAATTCCACCCAATGAGGGTAACATAACTTGGTAGTACTGTGCTGCGCTTTGACAGAACACACAAATAACTCGTTACTGTGCAATTCAAAGTCACCAACATCCCAAATTGTGAGTACAAGCATTCAGCAGGCCAGCTTCGGGCTCTCGCCATCGGCACCAAGGGCGAAGGATCGACAAACGGGCTGGGAGGGGGCGTTGCGGGGATGGGGGCTAGGAGAAAGAGCCGGACGTTTAAACCCGCAGTGACGGGTGTTCGAACCCATGTCGCCATGCTGACGGGTGAGTGCGGCGTCCCTCATTGGCGGCCTGATGAAGGAATCGAGACAAGCGCGTAGATCAAGAAGGGATAACCCCGTGGACGCGGGCCGGCCCGCGTCACTAGCCTCAAGAGAGAAGGCCTCAAGAGATAAACCCCGCACAACCCTGGTCGTTGCCCCATTGACAGACGATCGGGATCGTTCACCTACGGTGTGCCTCTCGATCGCCTTGGGCTTTCCATTGGAGGGCTGTGGCTAGGCCATCGGCATTTGGAGCTGTGAAACATCTTATCAGTGTTTTCAGAGACATCCGGGGTCACATCCGCCCTCCAATAGCCCGATTACCGCTCAAGAGATGATGTCAATCAGCACTAAGAGACTGAGTATACCTACTTGCACTGCGCTCCTGCGATCACCAGTTTGGCAGTCCAGACCTGCTCGGCCTGCACGACGCAGCCACACAGGACAAGCGTGAAACATAGCTAAGTCTTCTCAACTCCACTGAAATCCGAAACATACCCAAACAATTCATCCCAAGCGTAGGGATGAAAGCTGACTGCCTTAGCCGGCCAAGACCTACACTGATAAGAAGTTCGGAGACTCGGTATGCCTAAGGATGACCATTTCCAACTCAAGCATGGTATTCCAGGCTGTGAGGAGCGGTAATTGCTACGTGGCGAAGGTCCATGAGACGTCAAGTTGAGGCGGCGCTGCTTGTAATCACTGCACGCAGCAAGAACATCACTTTTGGGTGCGCCGGCATCACGATCCGGACAATAGTGAAGGCCAGCCGTCTGAAATCAGCGTTGCATCACGTTCATCGCCGATTTCTGACTGGGTGCATCCCATATAGCCCCTGCCACTCACTTTAGCTACACCGCCAGATGTCCCTCCCGTTCTCTTGTCACACCAGAATTTTTCCATGCTGTATCGTAACTTTTGGAGCTTGATCCTGGCGGTTCATCTGCAGTTTGCTTCAACTGTTCGCCCTGATTTTGGTATGCTTACGCCGAAAACCTGGAATAACTGCCCGGACGCTCTGCACGGTCGAGTGCTTTCCAAGGTTGCTTGCCAACATCGGAGAGGCGAAGCAGTCGCATGGCCAAGATGAAAATTTCCGAGTTTTTGCTGCATACATCCAGACTGAGACATTTCCCAGCAACCCCATTCGCCAGTTCTCACTTCCGAACAGGCCACTTTTCTTGTCCATGATGCCACCTGGGTGCCTGTCCAGTGGCAAGGCGAATCGCAGCAATTCTGTCCTGCCACCCGCGAGGACACGAGGGGAGGTTGGGCAGCATACTTTAACGGTCACAGCCCAAGCCGCCTCCCTATGTTTGGCTCATCAATTGGTGCTACCACCGGCTGCAAGTTCATCCAATTGATGGCACATGCATACTGCGTGACATATGTCACTCAACGCATCGCATGGCGAGGGTTCCTGGCATACCGTGGAACAGTTACGTACCGACAGGCCGCATAGTACTGTTCAATGACTTGCCAAACCTGTTCGGGATCGACAGCAATCGGGCACAGGAGCTCATTGCAATGGAGCGATGTGACAACTCATGTTGCCTTGATGAAGGTGGCATCCGCAATTGTCTTGGCATTAGGCCGTGTCGATGCATGAAAGGCTTTGCTTAGGCTCTCACCCTCAATGGTCAACTGTATGCGAACAGGGTCATGGCCTGAATAAGCTCGCATCTCTGCCGGTCAATCTTTGCAGCAGGTAGACTCCGAGGCCACCGACGGCATGAGATCACCCGAGAGGTTTCGTCATCACGCTGCAATGCAAATTTGTACACATCACGCACATGCAGACTGGACGCAACACGAGGCCATGATTGTTGAGGGTAGAATCTGCCATGAACGACCTCAAATTGGAGAGCCAGCTAATGTTTGTGGGTGGTGTAACCCGAGCCCGCCGGCACCCGGCGAGCAGGACCGAAGGGTGGCTGGGGAAGTGATGGAGAACTGGTTTTTGCTCATCTTATCACAGCAGCTCATTGACGCCAACTACACCGCCTGGACCCTGCCTCAATACATCAAACCCCTAAGGAGAGGATGTAGACCGGCAGAATGGTGACCCTGGCCTGAACTTGTTCCGTCTGATGACCTGCACAAAACGCCGCTAGCTAACTGGCGGCTTCATGTTTGTTGCGACGGTCGAGTTGGCATCTTTGTGCTGTAGGATCCAACAAGCGCACCGCTCTCTCTGGAGTCCTGCCGATCCATCAATCTAGATGAATCGAACCTCGGGTCTAGATCCGTCGGAGGAGCCACGAAGTCGTCCGTGCTTTGGGCTCGTGAGCTTGGTGATACTGTCACTGTCTGCATCTAATTCGCCTGAATGCATGATTGGACTTTGATGCATGTAGCTCTTTTCCAAACTGGTCATTTGCCAATCCATCTGAACGCCTGCTGCATTTTTCGATTGGGTCTTCCAAAGGACTTTGGCTTTCCGGCATTGGCGCATGCGTATCTCGTCCTGCGTCCTGACGTCAGAGGAAGTTAGATGGCTTCTTTCCCCTCACATAAGCTTGAATTGCCGGGCGTGTTCACTAGTCTTCCTGCTTGCAGTGGACTTCAGGATCGGAAATCCCCGCTACTTGATTTATTTTGCGCGTAGCTTGTCTGGAGACCGGAAATTTCAGCCGGTGTGAAAGACGAACCTGGGGCAAGTACTCAAATTACGACGAGCTCTCTCATCTAGTTAGCCTGGCTAAGTGGACTAGTTGGGCCACGAAAAAGAGCACTCGCAGTGAGGTGAATAGTTAATCCAAGATATTTCATGGGTTCAAGACGTCGCACTTGATTGACAGAGCGCGGTGTGTGATCTACACTTTCTGCTGATATTTTACCAGACACACCGCCGCTGGGCAGAAAATTTGTAACTGCCAGTGAGGATCGCAAGGGGACTCACCAGCTTGTGTTGATATGTAATGTGTTTATCAAGAATAAACTACAGCCTGAACCAAAGAGCGGAAATACTAAGGGTTATGCTGAGAACCCCCGTCGTTTGTTTTTGTCCTGCTCGCAACACGCCAAGAACCGTCAAAGATGCCGAGAAAGACATACGGAACCGTGCAAACAAACGGCAACGTTGTAGAGGTCACGATACAAAAAGAATCATGGCATCAAGTAAGTTTTGATGACCATCGTGAGGATTCGACCGGAGGAGTGTTACTTGAAATGGCGGGGTATCATCAAATCTGAAACCTTGAGGGGGCCAAAAAAGAGCAAAACACATGATTTGATGGCAAAATGAGTGAATGCAAAGACATGGCAGAGCATACAGGATCATAATGAATATTTTGATCGATCCCATCAATGGCTTGCCAACACAAAGACGATTATTCGTCGGCAAGCATGTGTAAGCGTCGAGGTCAGCTTTGAGGCTGGTGTCTCGCAACCACGTGAATCACCACCGAGGGGCCGAGGCAGTAAGAACGTGGTTACAGAAAGGAAACGCATCCGCCCCGCCACAGCCAGGGAAGCATACATTTGGCCCAGCAATGCGTCAAAACAACCAGTGCCCAATAACATGCGGCCAGGGGTCTCTCGTTCAGCTCTCCTAGCATTGGCGGGGGTCGCATTCGGTATATTTGCGAGAAGATTCCAAAAATTGTCACTCCGCAAAGACGCGATCGCTCGTGCGGGCCTCGATGCCTGTAAATCGCCGGCCAGAACGATCGGCGACTGCTCGACCGGGCCCTGCGTTTTTCCCTGTCAAGCGGCACATCACCTTTTCCGTGCATGACATTGTTCGGGAAGGTTGTCTTTATTCTTCAACCTGCCGCCTCTTGCTGCCCTGTTTTCTCGGAACCGAGGTGCTGGACCGCCGGGGGTCCAGAGTCCTGTTCTTCGGAACCATTCGTGCGGAGGATCGCTGGGCGGCCTCCGCATTGTTTCATGTTTCGAGGCCGGACCCTGGCCTCAGCTCTCGAATTGCCGGCGCGCCTGAAGCTGCGGCTCTGGGAACACGTCATAGCTCAGGGCTCCCCCAGGCGTGGCTTGTTCATGCCGTAGGGGACAGCTACGTGTTTGACGGCCGAGACGGGTTGGCGATCCGAGGCAACGAACGGCATGTGAATCACGATGTGTTTTTTTTTGAGGAATGATAAAAGGGGCTTCAATGCCGTAATCTTTCAAAGGGACTACAACAAGCACATCAAGCAGTACAACATCACAGAATCACTAGTCATCTTACAAGTTCACTATCCTCACATCAATACTTCTCCAAAACAATACTCACAATGTCTTTCGCCGATATCTCCAAGAGCCTGAGCGACATCGAGCGCAAGGTCACCAAGTCCAACAAGATCATCGCCAAGGGCAGCGACTTGAACTACAAGGACGCCATCAAGCTGGGAACCAAGTCCCAATCGATCTGCAGCACAATCAAGAAGGGTATCAAGGACTACGGCGTAGGTTTCCCCGTGCATATGAGACAGGGCTGCATGCTGACCAGGCGGTGTAGAACTTCAACCCAACTGATGATGAGGCCAAGAAGCTCTTGGGCCAGATGAGCACCGTGGTCGACCTGACTGAGACCCAGCTCAGCTCTATGGTTGCCAATCAAGCCCAATTCGACAAGCTCAAGGTCGGCGGTCTGGTGAAGAAGAACGTTGAGAAGACCGAGGTCGCTAGCAAGGAGCTGTCTGACTTGATGATTTCCAAGGCCCCCGCCGACATCAAGGGAGATGCGGAGGCTTTGGAGAAGAGACGCGCGGCCGCTTTCAGCAAGGCGACTGCTGCCTTTGCTGGTGCCACGGGCGGTGAGGATGAGCAGCTCGGTGACGATTCAGACTAGATGTAGAGCATCTAGTAAGTCGCAAATAAGCGCTGACTATGTCTTGGCAAAGTAAACGGAATTCGTGAATCTGTGACACTCCAACAATCAGAAAGGTATACGATGCGTGAGATGTGTGACAGGGTCGGGCTGGCAGTTGTCGGGTATGAGATCCGATCATCCGGAACTTAGACCGGATGACGGCTTTTGTGACGTCTGCGGATGTTCGACTAGGTAGCAGTATACGAACTATAACATTTTGGAAATGGGCAATGTAAGTGCCGCGTCAACCGGACCAAATGATATGCAGCATTACTTCTGTTGACTCGGAGTGGGCCCCACGGGCCGGGCCGCCGGAGCTGGTCCGAGATAACTGGGCGGGCCATTAGGTAGTTGATGAGCGACTGACTCAACCCGACCGGAGGTTCCGCACTCCTGGATGGCCATGTGTCATTCTTTTGATTACCGCCAGGCACAGGCCTCAGGCATTTTCATTGGCAAGTATCGGAAATAAGTAGCACTGTTCAGTTACAAATGTGTCGGTCAATAAAATACTGAGACGGTCCAACCTATGACTTAGTGGATAGAGATGATGGCCTATTTAGAGCCTCGATTTAGAGTAGAGCCCAGCTACTAATCACCATATAAGACCTACTCAAGAAACAGGCTGGCAAACCCAGTTCCTTTGGATATGTCCGTTTCTTTGACAAAAGTGCACAACTCTTCCACCACTCGCGCCCCAACACGTTTACCCTCTGACGTTGACAGAAACACATTGTGTTCCTTTGAAATGTGATCATCCGTCCACATCTGACCGCGACCTTCCTCTCCTAGCCCAAGACTCGAAATGTAAATATTTGCTCCCTGCTCAGCCGTACGTGCGACGGTGTTGTTCACAATCTTGGCCATCAATCTCCCAAATCCGCCGCTAGCAGAGTGTCGAGAAAGATCCGAGCTCACCGCACCGGGGCAGACAGAAGCCACGAGCACCTTTGGACGTTTATTCTCATCTTCAATCGTGGGAAGGGATGCAAGATATCGCATTGCGTACTCGAGGACAAGCTTGGTGAGGCAGTAGTGTCGCTGACTTCCCATAAGACCGGATGAGAAGTTCTCCTGCTTTGACAAGTCTCGTAGGGGGTATTTCGAGGACAGAATCGGTTCGATGGAGGATCGGCTCGCGAGCCAGGCTGCGCCGGAGCTGACCAGAGTCAAGTGCGGCCGCTCTGTGACAGAAGAGCTTCGAACCAAGGGAGATGCGAGCAGAAGCGGGAAGAGTTGCAGAGACAGAAGGGTCGGCGAAATGGCGTTAACCTGCAAGCTGCTCTCGTAGCCAGTTTCTGCTTGTTCGTATGCCCCGGCGAGCAGGCCGGCGCTGATGATGGCGTGATTTAGGTGACTTGTTGTCTCGTTCAGTCTGCGGACAAAGTTGTAAATCGAGTCCGGCGATGTCATTTCTACGACCAGAGGAACAATGACCGGTAGAGAGCCTCGATAGGTCGGGCTTGATGACAGATACTCTTCAATTGTGGCTCTGGTTCTGGCGGCCTTGGCTTCATCTCGAGCTGTGATAATGAGAGTGGACGTGCCCTGTGCTGCCAGCTTCTTGGCTGCTTCAAGACCGATGCCGGTTGAAGCTCCGACAATTAGAACCGTGAGCCCATCGAACCGACGAGATGATGGTTTCGGAGGGTGGAAACGAGCAGTGACAACCTTCAACATTGTTGTCTAGTAAGTCTCGATACAACGAACAGTTGGTGAAAAAGAATGCCATGTATCTCGTATAGTTAGTAAAGGAACATCACTTCAGAAGTCGCAGGACCTTTATAAGTCGGTCGCATCGGCCGAAATTTACCAGGTCATTCCTAAGAAATTCATGACCTGTCGTTCCATTGGCTAGGTCGTGCAGCTTTGGGCAAAAATGATGTGTTCTTTATCTCGGGTTCAAGCTGTTTCCCGACAGCCCGGCGATTGCACAGAAGCTAAAGGCTTTCAGACCACGTCATCTCTATGGAACTGGTGCCGCCAACCAGTAAAACTCCCGTCAAGATAAGGTGTTTCCAAGTGTCAATAGAAGCATGTGGCGCAGAGTTGGCCAAGGCCTCCTGGTATGACCCCGGTCCTTCCCACTCAGCGCTGCAATTGGCTGAGAGGTTCGTAATGAGAGTCACTTTGCGCGGAAAGAATGTCGAAAAAGGCGAATACTCGTAAAGGCCCGGGCTTCCCCAGCGCCTTGCTTGGGTGGATAATACAACGCAGCTCTCCCCTAATTAGGCAGATCATCCACGACTCTTCAAGTGGTACTTTCAGGTCCGCTGAAATTACGGAGAACATTCTGATTTGACGTTACACGTCTTTCCAAGTCAATATGGAGGCAATTTATCAAAAGAAACATGTTCCTCGCATGACTTTGACTCAGTAGATTAGGGCCCGGGGCGGTGCCGACGGCAACGCCGAGACATGAGTAGCAATGCCCATCTCTACCAAGGCCATACCTAACTGCAGGAGAAGAGGCTCCGATTTTTGTCTCTCTGGCAAAGAACAGACTTGCCTAGGAGTTTTGAAAGCTTATGTTGGAAAGGTGCGGGGAATGCCTCCAGATTGCATCATACACAGACTCAGACACCAGCTTGAAATTTGATGGGCCCGAGCGAGATCAAGTCATTTTCTGATTGCAGAATGAATGCGGTTCCTCCGTTTTTACGCTTCCTATCTGATGGACTCGTACGGGAGACTGGTGGGCATGTTGGGGATCTTGCGGCCGGTAGGCCATTCCGCTCCATCATCCATGGACCCTCGCTGGACAGCCCCTCTCGTCTCGGCTAGCATGAGCCGCTCCCAAGTTGCTCAACACAGGGCACAGAATCGTTCTCTTGCTCGTAGGGGTGTAGATGAGCAAGCTTGTCTCAGCAACTAGGGCGTATACTGCTTTGTTAAAGATGTTAACAGCGAAGTATGTCGCTTTTGAACCCTTTGGGAGCTCGCCAACATCGACGCCAGTCTCTTTTTGTGCACATTACAGTGGAGAAACTGGTTTCTTGACATCCTGGGCACAGGCACCGCCTTTGGTGAGTGTCGTATTCGTACAAGCTTCCCCTGTGACCGTTGTCACTTGGCAACCTTGGTCTGGTTATCTCGTTCTTCGGCCAATCAATTCGTTTTCTTGGGGTGTAGAATGGCTCTGAAGAGATGGTTTGCGACTTGATTACCGGCTTTCTGTTACAGGTCACCGATCCCCGCGGTTTGATCCCAGTCAGACGCACCGTCAGTTTGAGCATCACTATTTGAACTTTAGAATTATATGTCCATAGTCCCACCCGCTTTATCGATTGAATGCATCAGGTAGCGGCGCATACAAACATGCCCTGCTCTTGTCATCAATCAGCTGGAGTGCCATGAAGCGCAGCCACAGAATCAAAAGCTAAATCAAATTGTGGCCGGCAGACAACTCGCTGGCAGGTCTATGTGGATTACCGTCGACCGGTGATCCGTTTACGGTCTTCGGCCTGCAATTTGGCGCCGTCTGTCGATCGTTTGAAAGACAATCTGACCACTTTTCTCGAAATACCGATGGGACGGTGTTTCGCTCACTATTTACCATCAAGGTTCTGCACCTATATCCGCACCATCGGGCCTGCCGGCTGAAAATCGCCGACTTTGAATTGCGTCGTCTGAAGTGTACGTTTGGGCAAACTGTTGGAGCTTAAGACGGCAGTGTCCGGCTTAAGAGTTCATTTTCTGCCGACAAAACCGTAACTTTTCGTACATAACTCATGATCACAACAATCCCAAGCCTCCGGAGAATCACCGCATTCGGTGTCTCCCGGCTTTCCCCCCATCCGGATGCCCTTTTCCCACCTCGCAACGAGCATTCACATTCGCGAGCACGAAGGCATCAGGACAAGACTTGCAGCAGAAGAAAAAAAATCGTCCGACCTAAAAGCCGTCGGGGTCTCGCCTCTCTATCACGGTCATGGAGACGGGCTGAAAGACCTCGCTGGTGCGCCGATTTACGTTAGTCAGGAGCACTGGGATGTGTTCAAGCATTCTTTCCACGCTACAGTGGAGGGCGCTGTACCCAAACACTGGCCAGATAACTTCCAACCTCCAATCCTGCGGCTCTCGGGCGGGCCAATTGGACCATGGAGCCGGATGTATCCGTTGATAGAAGACGGCAGAATAGTTGCAGTGGACACCTTCGGCCATGTTCCTGGGCATCTTGCGCTGATTGTTTACGGGGACGACTCGACTTATCTCCTACTGGGAGACGCTACGTACGACCAGGAGCTGCTAGACCAAGAGCTTACTGTCGGTGTGAATTCTGACCCTTTCTTGGCTATTGAGTCACTCAGGAAGATGAAGAGCTTGGCCCAAGAGGAGTCAGTCGTCCTGCTTCCGGCCCACGACCCCCGAGCAGCGCAGCGGCTCGCGCATGGGCTCATCTACAAGCCAAGTGGAATGGGCAGGTCTCCCCGAGAGGCGGTAGCCGAGGTACGGGTTGGCCTTCTACTTGCCCTGCTAGGATCTGTTGCTTTTGTGGTTTTACTCCGTCGGCGGGTACAGTGAGCAAGGTGGTGAGTCGTGCGGGGACATTTCTATGCTGAACTTACCGCGTATCACTTCGCCACGTTCTTTGCAACCTGTATAGCAGCAAATAAAATCAGCTTACCCAGGTCTCTAGGCGAGTATCATGTAACATTGTACAAGGAATAGGGCGGTTTTAGGTAATACGGGCAATTTTGAGTGGGCGAGAAATCTGTAGTCGTACGCTATAAGGCAGTTTACCGCGGAGGCCATGGATCGCGCGGAGATTTGCGTTCGCTTGTGTAGAGACCCCGGAACTTGTACAGTAAAGCTTGACTATCGGTGTCTACCATTGAACCGAGCCCGATTTTCCCGGGCTTTTGACGGACCTCGAAGGTACATGGTACAGCAGACTATTATGTGCGAAAACCGTTGTTAATATGCGCTTCTGTATGTACTTTTCATTTCCAAAGATCACGTCTTCCAGCAGCCTGCTATTCAATCAGTCGTTCCTTTCGAACACCAATCGGCGCAATGCGTCTCTGTACCAGGGCTCGCAACTTGCGTACTATCGTCATTCCTTACCTTACGGCATACCTCCTTCTAGGAAACGTCGACGCTCGCACAAGCGTCGTTTGCTCCAAGGACAACCTCTCTTTTCCAGATTTATTAGGGGCAAAACTTGAATCCATCTCAGTCTCAACTTTGGACGGATACAAAGGCTACGCTGGGTTTTCACCGGAAGCTGTTCTCATAAAGCCCGAGGGCGTGCAAGCCTGCAATGTCACTGTATTGTATACCCATCCCGGCCACGATGATTCGGTTTCTATCCAAATTTGGCTGCCGCTATCGAATTACAACGGACGCTATGTCGGCATCGGAGGCGGCGGCTGGGTAGCGGGAGACACCGTTGGCGACATTCCGTCTGCCCTGGTATCACAAGGCTACGCGGTGGCGACCACGAATGCAGGCTACACCCACGACATGTTCGGCACGGCTGATCCGTGGCTGATGAAAAGCCCCGGGAACCTGGCCTACCCTCTGATTCTCAACTTCGCCCACCGAGCTCTGCACGACATGGCCGTCATTGCCAAACACATCATCCGCGAAACCTACGGCTCGGAGCCTGAGTTCTCGTATTGGCAGGGCTGTTCCACTGGTGGGAGACAGGGGCTCACCATAGCTCAGAAGAACCCGGAGGACTACGACGGTATCCTCATCAGCTGTCCCGCCCTCAGCTTCCCGGCACTCCTGATGGCCATGTACTGGCCGCAGTTCGTCATGAACCAGCGCGGCGTTTATCCCAGGGCGTGCGAGTTTGAGGCAATCACGGCGGCTGTTGTGAAGGCCTGCGATGAACTTGATGGAGTCAAGGACGGTGTCGTTGCAAAGCCCGGGCTGTGTGCTTTCGACCCGGCAACCTTAATTGGCGCTTCTGTAGACTGCGAGGGCCGGGCATCAGTCATATCTGAGGACGCTGTGGCTGTATACAAGGCAATGTTGCAGGGACCAACTGATCCCGAAGGCAACCAGTTGTTCCCTGGCATAACACCCGGAACGGCTGTCGTTGGCATGATGGCAACTGCAAACACTCTTTGTGACAGCGAAGGCTGCTCACGAGGATTGCCATTCACCATCGCGGACGACTGGATCCGTCTCATGGTGAAGAAGGACCCTTTGTTTGACGCAACGAAAATGTCGCACGCCGAGTACGCTCAGCTGTTCCGAGAAAGCGTCCTTGAGTGGGATGGCATGTTCAGCAGCAGCAACCCCGACCTGCAGAGGTTCCGGAAACTAGGGAAAAAGATGCTCGGCTGGCACTCCATCAACGACGAAGCTGTGCCTGTCCTTGGCATGAGGCAGTATTACGAACGTGTACTTGGTCTGGATCAAGATCGCAATGTCACGACGCAAGACTATTTCAGGTACTTTGAGGTTCCTGGGGCTACGCATTGCATGGCTCCCGTCGGAGTTCCGTATCCATTGAGAGCCTTGCAGACTCTTCAATCATGGGTGGAGGAGGGTACTGCATCTGAAGAGCTACCGGTTGTCACTTTGGGCAGCGAGAGAGAAAGGGAGCATTCTCGACAGCCAGTTTGTGCTTTCCCTGACCAAGTTGTAAAGGGAAAGACCGGACTTGTCTGTGGTAAATCTACTGAAGGAGCACACGATGCTGCGGAACATGCAAAGGATGAGCTGTGATGGTTGCGACGAAGAATCTAGACTAATTGGATGCTGACATAAGAGAACAAGAGACAAATTGTTTTGTCACTTGGGTCTTGTGTTGTAGACCTTGAAGAAGTTTCGCATTACCAATTGTTTCAGCTCGTATGCTGCAGCAAGAATTGAGGTATCTTATTCATCCTTGTTGCAAAGAACCTTGGGTCTCACCAACTGAAGGGCGAGGTATACTCCAAGCAAAAAGAAACAGGCTTCTGGCCACCGGCTCACCCATCTGTTCTCCGAAGATGACCACCGAGGGCCAAAAGCGATGAACTCGCAAACAAGGTGGCGATTTCGGCGGTGAACGGCGCCATCACGGACGCATCTCCGCAGTGTCCCAGGAATTTGACGCGAGAATACGGCCGGTTCGGGATACACCTGCCGGCCGGCGGCGACATCCGTCCCCGAGTTATCATTGCAAAGACCCGCGGTGGGGCACAACTCGGCCTCGGCTACCTTCCGTCGGATCCCGGAAGTTGGAGCCCGGCTGCAAGAGATGACAGTCGTGCTTTCCACCGATATGGTCCGGTAAGGCACCATCCACTGATGTATCACCAGTGATGATTACGCATATCTGTCTTGTCATGAGTGGCGAGAAGTGACTAGTTCAAAGTTGTCCGGCGGTGTCTTGGTGTCGTGCATCCAGTCTTCATTCTAAGGTTGCTGCAATGAGCAAACCACCACCGATATTTTGCTTCCGCAGGGAGTCTAGGCGCTCTTCACGCTGCTACTCAAGACTATGCTAAATAGGTTGTTAACTTGGGCAATCGCATGCTGAGAGGGTCTGCCTTCCGATCTGAGACCCTGAGTTAGGACAGATCAGCCTTGGGCGTCCGATTGGCGTCCCTGGCATCACGACGATATCGAGCCGCATAAGAAGCATTGTTTATTATATGCATTGCGACGTCCTCCTTCTTGCAGACATCGCAAGTCTCCGTATCTGTATCAATTCGCGGGAGCCTGGGGAGGCTAAGTAATTATTCATTCCCTAGATCGCAGGTACTCAGTTCCACCAACGTTCTGAACGAGACACTCGCAACCTCGGGGGGCAGGATGTACTTAAATAGCAACGGCCCTCCCTATTACCACACACATACTTTGATGATTTCGTGATATCATTGGTTTCTTGAAGACCTCATGACCCTGTTGAAGATCCCACGACTTGAGGTTAAAGAACACCGGTAAGCTCGAAAGCAATGACGAGCGACGGCTATTTTGGTTTGACGCTCTCACACCCTATCCGAGTACCGATGACTTGAGCAGGTGGAGACCTGTGCAACGGTGTTCAAGAGTCAACACAGCCATCAGCGCCATATTGCAAAATTGTCGTTGATTGATGTGTAGGCCAAGATGACAGCACTGCTCCTATTCGTCCTCAGAGCGATTCACTGACATCAAAGCTACCATGCCAAGTCACAGTCAACCGGATATAGTCCGGGCAAGTGGAGAGAATGTGTCTCTTCAAAACCAACAGCCCCAGGGGTTCGGCCTCACTTAGCCGGGTGGCGGCTTCAATAACCTGGCAGACGTAATTGACTAGGTAGCCAAAGATTGTCAACATTCCAGCTCTCATTCGCCCGAACTCAATCAGAAGCCAACGCCACGGCCCCTAAAAAAGACACAAAAACAAGCTTCTCAGCTCCCCGCAGGACCGCCGTTGGCCGCCTCTCGAGTCGGCTCGACTTGCAACCGAGACAGGGTTGCGCCTGCGTCATGCATTGACCTCTCCAACCGTGCAAGATTACGGGAACAATACGGGGTAGACTTGTCGAAAGAGAGGTCGCCGAGTGGCCACGACTCATATCAGTGCAGCCCACGAACTCTCTGCGGTCAAGCCAATGAGGAAATTGGCCTTTATCGTGGGATCAGGAGATTCCGAGACACCCAGGATCCTGCGCCAACTTTCTGCCCTCGGTCCACAGGGCTAGCCCGCATGGCCCGGAGGGATGTCACGCTCTCTATCTCCAGTCTCCGGGCGGTTTGCTGCACGAAGCTGGATCAACCGAGCCTGCGGTGGCACCCCCGCCCGAGGAAGCGGTTCACCGGGAACCAGCCTTCGGGCCTCGGATATCACGGATGGGGACATCACAAACTGTTCCCCATTTCACCTTCCTATTCCTCTGCGGCGATTGGAGGGCATTCTTGTTTAGTAAACAGGGGCCCCATGGACGATCGGTCTGCAATGTAACTTGTTCTCAAGCATGCCCAAAAGCCACAAGTGCAAAGAGAGGCAACTTCCCACGCGGAAGTGCGGCGTGTCGCCTGAACAAGCTCAACTGGTCCAATTTTAACAATTGGATTGTTGTCTCGGGGTGGCAGGGTGTCATGTCTGCACACACCGTGTCACTCGAACGCCGTCCCAGCCGGTCGGCGGGGAACTGGGGAAGTGACAGGCGCTTTACGTACAGAAATCCGTTGTTTCTGAGTGCTGACGATAACCTTAAATCCAAATGACGGCGCCCGGGGGGATGGAGAAAGTTGGACGGGCGCCCGTAAACGCTCGACTCGTTCGTTTCCCCCTCGCGGCGTCTGCTGGCTCGAACCACAAAGTGAGACGAGCGTGTTGGCGGGCGCCGCCGTTGTCAGGAAGTGCCGAGGTTACGGCCGAGTCAGTCGGTGGCGGCAGGATTTGCTGAATGGATTCCAGCTGCGAGTTTTCCTACCGCGGCCTCGAACCGCAGGGACCTTTTGATTGCATGGAGATTCCGCGAACCCAACAGGCAGCTCGCAAGCCTCAGGTCGGACGAACCGGCCGTCTCCAGCAGCTTGGGTCCGGCTGGCAAGCATGGCGCCCGTTCGTTCAGCTGTGCAGAGAGCGCCTCTATCAGCCGGCAAGGGACGTTTGTCGAGGATCCTAGAGGAGGGGCCCCTTCTGCGGAGAGAGCAGAGGAACTTTTTGAATCGGTTGGCCGCAGTTTGTGTCATTAACCTGACAGAATCGATGACACCGCAACGTCGTGATTGGCCACGATGTCAACGGACATGATCCGGGGTGGCATCATATGCCGTCCCAGCCGATTTGCCTTCCCAAACGGTCGACGAGAACCGCCCTCGCGCGCAATTCCCGGGTGGTAACTGGTAAGCGGCCTGCCGGACCTCGCGTGCCCTGGCAGGGGTCGTTCGGACTGTTTGCTGCGCGAGTCCTGGTCTCATGGAGACAACAACGAGACTAGACAGGGGACTCCCCATGAACGGCCCAGGGTCCCAAGGTCCCTTTGCACGCGGCAGATCCACAGAAGCGTCCCTTTGCATGACTTTTTGTTCGACGAGTGGCGACGGCGGCCGTCCAATTGCGGCACTCCCTCACCGTCTCTTGCCCGCTAGCGGCCCTGTTGGCGTGGTTTTCCCCGACTTGGCCACCTTGGGCTCCCGTCTTGGTGTTGCTTGGTGTTGCTTGACTGTTTCTTGGCCGCCATCCCGCGCCGGTTGGCCTGGCACAGCTGCTCCTCGCGTGCTTGGCGCCCAGCCCCCTTGGCGATCGATCTACGCCGTGGCAGGCGGCTCCCGTTGACGGTTGCTGTTCGTCTGTGGGTTGCTGTCCTCTGATGACTTGATATCAGGCTCGCGAATGGGATTCCGCCCGTTCCTGAAGGAGCGACAACGGACACGATAGCGGCGGTTGTGGCGGCGGGATGGATCGATTTGCCCTCCCTCCCTCTCGGCCTCTCAGCATCCAAATGGTCCCATGGAGGACACGCCCTAACGCCGTTCAGACGCCGCGCCTGAGTCGCTCCGCGACCGCAGCTCTCATCTCTAATATCCTCCAGTCAACGTCCTATCAACGGGTGGAGATGGGCGGACACAATATCCACCCCCAGAGCACCACCCTCCCACATCCCAGGCCGTCTCTCTCCAGCAAGTCGGTCGTTGGTTGTGTCTCGAACGCGGGCTACGGCTCGACTTGTCTGCTAGTCTGGTCTCTGCGTCTGGTCTCCTCGGTGCCGCGGTATCCTATCAATCGACACGTCTGTCTCCTCTTTCCGCACCCATTCACACCCCCTTCTCAGCTTCTAGACGGTGGCGAGGAAGATTGCAGGGTCTTGTACCGCGGACGATTGGCACGAATCGAGGGCGATTTCGTTAATCGGTCACGTCAGTGCGTCTGTCAAGCCGGCCAAACAGCCGCGAAAGCCAGTTGGATTCAAGCTTCCGGGCGCATTTGGGCGCAATATCGAGCCCATTTCGTATCGGCCGATGCTCCGCAGGGGTTGGCCCGCTTCGCAGACGACTCCATTAGGCAGGTCAATATCGCGGCCCACCGACCGCCGATATGGGAGTCTGACAAGGCGGATGGGGGACGGTAGCCGCGGTCGCGTTGCGCATCTAAATACTACGCGGCTCGCCGTCCTCGTGGTTGGGTTCTGTCTTGGTCTCTCCAGCTCTGCAGTTGTCACGGCCAACAACCTCCCCTTTGAGTCTCTGTCTCTTAGAACTCAGGGCGAACTTCAACCTCCCAACAACCCAAGCCCCCCAGTAACTCTGTCCCGAGAGACATACACAATGGGTTTCAGCAAGTGGAGAGGCAAGGTGTCGGAGCGACCCATCGTGGTCGACGCCGTTGCGACCGGCGTCGACGGCGAGGTCAACCCCGACGCGGAGCTCAAGAAGTTCAAGAAGATTCACAAGTGGGATCCCTTTTTGGACATTGACACGCTCGACGTCGCCTCGGAGGCTCTGGCCACTGGCGACATCGAGAAGGAGAAGGCCGTCGAGGCCGCTCTCCACGAGGACTCCCCGTACCCCGAGGTGCGGGCTTCGGTAGGTTTCTGAGTCGAGCATGAGTTGAGATGTGCGAGTCGAAACTGACTTTTACTTCACAGGTGCAACCTTTCGACGACCCTGATCTGCCCATCAACACCATCCGCGCCTGGACGATTGGTGCCGTCATGTGCACCATCATTGCCGCCTGCAACATCCTGCTCGGTCTGCGTCGCTCCCCCATCATCATCACCTCGACCGTCGTCCAGTTGATCTCCTACCCCATGGGTGTCTACTGGGGCAAGTTCATGCCTGATGTCTCTTTCCATCTCTTCGGCCACGAGCACAAGCTCAACCCCGGCGACTTCAACGTCAAGGAGCACACCATCATCACCATGATGACCGCCGCCGGCGCCGCCGCCAGTTACGCCATCGACATTCTCCTCGCCCAGGAGCTCTTCTACAAGCAGTTCTTCGGCTGGGGCTTCCAGGTCCTGCTCATCATCTCGACGCAGGCCATGGGTCTCGGCATCGCCGGCATCCTGCGCCGCTACCTCGTCTGGCCCGCCGCCATGGTCTGGCCCCAGACCCTGATCACGACCACCGTCATGCACTCGCTTCACGACCACACGTCGTCGGACCCAGCCCTGACCAACGGCTGGAGGATCGGCCGCTACAAGTTCTTCCTCATTGTGGCTGCCGGTACTTTCTTCTACGAGTGGATTCCTGAGGTCATTGCCCAGTTCCTCCAGATCTTCACCTTTGTCTGCTGGATCGCCCCCAACAACGTCGTCGTCAACCAGGTCTTTGGTGGCCAGACCGGTCTCGGTCTCCTGCCCATCTCCTTCGACTGGAGTGTCATTTCCGGTTACTTGCTCTCCCCCCTCCAGACCCCTGCCTTCGCCATTGCCAACGTCGGCGCCGGCATCATCATCATGATGATTGGCTGCATCGGTCTCGCTTGGGGCGGCCCTGAGTTCTACCGCTACCTCCCCATCAGCGCCAACTCCAACTTTGACCACTTCGCCAAGAGCTACAACACGAGCCGCATTCTCACTCCCGACTTCACCTTCAACGAGACCGCCTACCAGGAGTACTCTCCCCTCATCCTCGGCCCCGCCTTTTCTCTGAGTTACGGCATGGGCTTCGCCGGCCTCGTCTCCACGCTCGTCCACGTCGGTCTCTTCTACGGCAGCGACATCATCGCCCGCACGCGCTCCGCCAAGAATGAGGAGGCCGACATCCACCTGAAGCTCATGCGCAAGTACAAGGAGGCTCCCGAGTGGTGGTTCTTCATCATGTTCGTCATCAGCTTCGCCTTCGGCATGATTGCTAGCCAGGTCTGGGACACCCACCTGACGTGGTGGGCGTACATCATCTGCATCCTCATCGGCGCCTTCTTCATCCTGCCCGTCGGCATCATCCAGGCCGTCACCAACCAGCAGACCGGTCTCAACGTCGTCACCGAGATGATTGTCGGTTACATGACGCCCGGCCGCCCCGTCGCCATGATGCTCTTCAAGTCGTGGGGTTACATGCTCTGCTACAACGGCCTGCAGTACGTGTCCGACATGAAGGTCGGCCACTACATGAAGATCCCGCCCCGCACCATGTTCGCCGCGCAGACCTTCGCCGTCGTCTGGCTCTCGCTCGTCCAGATCGCCTCGTACAACTTCCTCCGCGGCAACATCGAGGGCATCTGCACCCCGACCCAGGCCCAGGGCCTCACGTGCCCCCAGGCCCGCACCTTCTACAACGCCAGTGTCATCTGGGGTGTCATCGGACCCAAGCGCATGTTCGGAGCCGGCCAGCTGTACTCGTGGGTCAACTGGTTCTGGTTCATCGGCGCCGCCTGCCCCGTCATCCAGTACTTCCTCGCCCGCCGCTACCCCCGCAGCATCCTGCGCTACATCTTCTTCCCTGCCATCTTCGGCGCCGCCGGCATGATCCCTCCCGCCACCACCTGGTGGCTGGGCCAGTGGGTCATTGTTGGTCTCATCTTCAACTGGTGGATTCGTGGCCGCTTCCTCGGCTGGTGGAGTGAGTATCCCCGTGTCTTGTTGACTTCATCTGAACCCAAAGCTAACCTCGTCGCAGCTCGCTACAACTACGTTCTCTCTGGTGCCCTCGATATCGGTACTGCCCTCTGCATCGTCGTTTCCGGCCTTGCCTTGGGTCTGTCCAACACCGAGTTCCCCGAGTGGTGGGGTAACACCGTGCCCTTCAACAACCTTGACGCCGACGGCGCTGTCACCAAGGTCCTGCCTGACGACGGATCCTTCATCGGACCAACGTCATGGTAGAGCACGGGGTAGCCTGCGGCATTGTGGCCGCGAAATAATGGTATAACGTACATGATGTGTGGTGGTAATCGGGACAGAGACGTGTATTCACTTCCTGTCAATAGCGTTGCAATTCAATCTACTCGATCGTTACTCGAATCAATTTGCCCCACATGACTTGCTTGCAAATGGATTTCATCCAACATGACCTATGGTAGATAGGGTAGTATCAGGTGGGCGTGTTCAAAAGGTACCGAGCACGGCGCCCGGAGCGGGAAGAGTGGGTCCTGGTCCGTCCCGGCCGGGAATCCTCCCGGAGCTGCACGATAGCAGCCAACAAACTTTGCCGTCGAACCCCTTGTCAATGGATCACCAAGTAATTCCCCCTAACGTTTGAACAGTGCAAACATGCGACCAATCCAATGAGCAATCGTCACGCCCCCCCCCCCAGTAATAGCCACGCTGGATGTGACTCGCCCCTGCGTCTGCAGCGACTCTCCTGCCGGAAACAGAGCGATCGTCGCCAACGAATGCAGCGGCAAGGGATGCAACAGAACAGCGCCTCAGCGAAGCAAGCACGCCCCCAAAAGTCATTCGCGCGGACGTCTCTCTGGACCCCAAAATGCCGTGTCGTTTACTCGCCGTTGGTGCTGCCGGGCGCCAAAACACCGACGACCTAGTGCTCTTGGCGATGCAGGGGCCGCGGTAAGCACAGCCGCCGCGGCCAACGAGAACGCCCAGCTGACCGCCCAGGGCTGATTCTGAAGTACGTACGTGGGGTTGTTTCGGTCTTGGCCAGGAATCCGCAGTGTGACTTTTGGACGGTTCCTAAGGGCAGCTGTTCTTGGTGTCCGCATCCAAGGCGGATAACCTCAAGAGACCGTTCGCCCTGGCCCCCAAAGCAAGCGGCTGGGACGTGAAACGGAACAAAGCAGCCTGTTTCGTTGGCTCCAGTCGGTTAAATCCCCACGAACATAGCTAGTAATGTGGGCTTCTTGCATGAGGTCGGGGTAGGGGGCCAAACGCTCCCAAGAACTGTTCCGAGTAGGATAAAAGGCTGCGAGGTATCCGGTCAAAGTCGATATACAGACAGAGTCTTCAGCGCAGCCTCTCTCCCCCTATCCACCCCTTCTCAACTCTTTCTCAAGACAGCTCTTTCTTGCCACAACCATGAAGTTCCTCCCGACCTTCATCGCGCTCGCCGCCGGCGCCAACGCGCACGCCATCTTTCAGAGGCTGTCCGTCAACGGCGAGATGTTGGAGCCCCTGGTGGGCATCCGCGCCCCGGAGAGCACCGATCCCATCATGAGCGTCGACGACGGCGACTTCGCTTGCAACAGGAAGTCGAACATCGTCCACAAGTCCAACGTCGTCGTCCCGGTCAACCCGGACGACAACATCGGTGCGTGGTGGGGACACGTCATTGGCGGCCCGATGAACGACACGGACACCGACCATCCGATTGCACCAAGTCACAAGGGTACGCCGCCGGCAATTTCCTCTTGCTTGCGTCTATAAGTCGATGCTAACGGAACTCACGAAAAATTAGGTCCCATTAACGTGTACATGGCCAAAGTCAACGGCGGCAGCGCGGCGGACGCCGACCCGTGGGGCCTCGACTGGTTCAAGATCGCCCAGGACGGCCTCAATGCGGGCGTCTGGGCCGTCGACAAAATGATAGGGGCCAAGGGCTGGTGGCACTTCAGGATCCCCAAGTGCATCGCCGCGGGTGATTATCTCATGCGCGTCGAAATCATTGCCCTCCACGAGGCGAACCACTACGGCAAGGCCCAGTTCTACATGGAGTGTGCACAGTATGGACCCCCCCTTGGATCTCGAGACCATGAGATGAGATTATTCTAACGTGCATTTCAGACTCCGCGTGTCAGGCTCCGCAACCAGCGAGGTCGCGTCATGGCCGACCGTCAAGTTCCCGGGGGCGTACAAGGCCACCGATCCGGGCATTCACCTTCAGGGGACCATCTACGTTGACGGAGTCCTGACCAATGAGGGCCGACCCTATACCATCCCCGGCCCTGACCCTGTTACCTGCAAGTAACAAGAGGGTTTGGTGTCTTGTAGTGTTTGGCGATGTGTGTGATTACGGCTTTCAGGGCGACCATCGTGGTGGCGCAACGTGGGCGAGCGACTTCTCTTCAGCATGTTCTTCGATACCCTTTGGCGGATTTAGATTTCAGCTTCTGTCACGAAATTTCTACTTTTCATTATCTTTGACGATCTGTGAACCTGTGCGATGGTGGAAACTGTTCCGTCTTTTCAGTTATGAACAGGACAGAGAAATATGCAAGAACTAAACTGTGAAATTTGGTTGGTTTTCTACAGATTCTTATTCCGACGGATGATGATGTCAAAAGACAATCAACGCCTACAATGGTAGCACTGTGGTGGCAGATGCCCTGTCATGTCGGAGGAACACTGATCTCTGATTAAGGAGACGGTAGCAGCCGCGGGACATCACAAGAAAGCAATTGTCACCTTGACAGGCTCCCATAGTCGATTCAACTCTCTGACAGTCCCGAGTGTCTCAAAGAAGACTTGTGGCGCGAGTAACGCCGCAAGAACCGGCTGTTCCACGGGTGCCTTTTGGAAGATTAAAGAGTGTGTTCCGTGTTTGTACTATGAAGTCCCTAGCCCCGTGAATAATCGGTCTGGACCCTTTGCGCTGAAGCAGGGCCAATAGCCCTCGGTGGAATAGTAGTACTGTTCCTGCAATATCACTTCGCAGGCGCCGAAGAAAATTCAACTGCCTGGTCTAGATCTCTCTTCTCATACTATTACATTGCTTTCTCTTTATTTCTCTACTGCCCAGGCACCAACTTGATGTTGTACTCGAGCTCCAGTGGAGCCTTGGGATCGTCTTTCCTCTCCGTAAACTTGACCGTGAGACCGTCCTTCACAGCAAACACCGAGTCGTCATCGAGGTACTTGGAGTTCTCGTCAAAGATTTGCGTCGTAACTGACTTGAATCCTTGTGATTGAACCTGTCGTCTGATGAGCAGCTGGGTCGGGTGAACAGAGACACAGGGCCTTACAATGAGATGGATGTGAGCTGGTCTGAATGGGTGACGGTGAAGCAGGCTTAGAAGCTTGCCCGCCGGGCCGTCGTCGGGAACCTGCGGATGTTGTCAATAATGAAAAGTTCATTCTTTAACCTTTCTCATGAAGAACTTACAGGGTAGGGCGTGGGCCGCAAGCAGTAGAACCCATACCGGCCGTCCTCATCCGTCATGAACTTGCCGCGCAGGTTGTGCTCGGGCTGGTCCGCATCCTGCTGCTCATAAAGTCCTGCGTTGACGTCAGATTCATAGCCAATTCAACCTGATAAAAGGGGCGCTCACCGTTCGTTGAAGCCTGCCACACATCAACCGACGCATTGGCCAGAGGCTTCCCCGTGTTGGAGCACGTCACCTGGCCGTGCATGAAGGCAACTTCACCATCCGAGGGGCACTTGAGCACAATCGAGCTGCCGTTGGCACGGACCGGGGTGTCGGCCCGCCAGAACGGGCCGAGGATGGCCGTCGCCGTGCCGGGGTTGCCGTTCTTCGTGGCCACCCGGTTGGTAATATCATCAACGAGCCTGCGATCGCTTTCCGGTTAATTCAACTCGGCGCTATTGCACGATATGCAGATAAAGAGCGACTCACGATTCCAGGCCGATGACGTCGCAGAGAAGCTGGCCCTCGTTCCGGCGGTCGTTGCTCATCTGGCCGGCCCAGTTGATCATCTGCACGCCCATCATCCACTCGTCGGTCGTGAGGTCGACCTCGCGCGCGAAGTCGTGGATGTGCTGGATGAAGGAGGTGAGGACCTCGCGCAGCCTGGGGTTCGTGTCCTTGCCCATGGCCGCGATGACATGCTTGGTGAAGTCCTGGCCGAGGCCTTGGTACTGGCCGTCTCCGTTCTGTAATGAGCCCATGTTGATTGTGTTGTAATGTGTTGTGTTGTGTACTGGCTGTTTCCGTTTGGGTAGAGGGTGTACGATGCAATTGATTGACTGATCGCGACGTGGGTACACCAATTGAGCTACTCTCTCGCACCGCTTCTCACCAAATGACCCGCAGTTGACGGGGGATACTTATCCCAATCATCGCGTGTGTATTACTCGCGAATTTGCTTTGTAATTGCACGTGTCGGGCGGGTACTGCCGGCCGTTTTGTGCTTTTGCCGGGCGCGCGCCCCGGTTCCGGGGGCTCAGAAGTTCCATTTCGGCTACGGGGCCCAGAATCCGACGCAATGAGCCATCTGCCGAGATATGCCACCCTCCGTTGCTTTGACCTCCGCGGCTTCTTGTTAACTGGGGTCCCCGCACTTTGGTCGTGTTTTTAGAGTTGCGCGCGCGGGAAGGAGTCGGTCGGGTCGGCTGTTACTGTAATCTTGACTTCATGCCTTGGAGGTTTCTATGCGGACGTTGAGGTGTCGATGAAACGGCCGTTGTCAGTGTCGGAAGATGCACCGGCGGAGAGCCAAGTCCATGGCCGGGAAAAATGTGACATGGATTTGAAGTGTTTCGTCCGAATGTGCCCTTTGTCATGACCAGAAAATACTCAAAACAAGCCTCAACTGCCATCACACAGTACATGTACTGCTTCGCGGATTAGATGCCGGGGGCATGACGAAGAATTATTCTATGGTTTCCCAAGTATCTGCCTTCTATGAAATGTATCAAACTTAAGCCTTGACACCGTTTGTATGTCCGTTTATCAGATGATCCTGTTCCGCTCCAAAATCCCAACTCGCGGCGTCCGTGCCGTTGGGTCTGCTCGCCCGCTTGAAGCCAATGTCGACGCCCTCGATATCCACCACAGGCCGAACAGCTTCCACTTCCGTCTGATATCCCTTTGCATACCACTTCTCGCGTGTGTCTTTTGAATCGAAAACTCCCGGCGCATAGTGTCTCATCGCTCGCAGTGCCGTGCCCGAAATCTGGTCAACGCTGTGGCTGTGTCTCAGGGCCAGAAAGTCGTCGCCCGCCAGCTCGAGCATTTCACGCTGGATGTTGTCCGGGTATTGTCCAAGTTTGATGAGAAGCAGGTCGTACTGCAATAGAGACGCTTTGCCATGCCACGAGCCGCCCTTCGTGGCTCTGTGGTAGAGGCCCGTCAATGCCGCGATGGCGCCCATGCAGCCTGTTCCGTAGTCCGATATGGGGAATGGAGGAACAACGGGCTCGTCCAAGCCCATGAAGCGGCCTTGCGCCCACGCCACGCCGCTGACCTGTACTACTTCAGTATAGCCTCCCTGTGCGACTAGAGACGTGACTTACGCAATCTGCAATCTGCTGCCATCCGGGACGGCTAGCCCATTCGCCTTGGTACCCAAAGCAGTTCTCGTTGACGTAAACGATGCCCTTTCCGCGGTCCTTTGCCAACTTCGTCAACGCAGTTGGGCCGTACCCGAGCTTCCCCAACGCTCCGGGTCGATAGCCGTCGAGCACAACGTCTGCGTCCGCCAGCAGAGTTTCAAACTGCTTCCTACCCTCTTCTGTCTTTAGGTCGAGATCGGCAGCATGCTTTCCCATGTTACCGTCAACTTGGAAAAAGGGCACATCGCTGAGGTTCGGGCTCGTGATCTTTAGGACGTCGGCCCCGTATTCAGCCAGGATGCGCCCAATCACCGGGCCGGCGATGATACGACACAGCTCGAGGACTTTGGTTCCTGACAAGATTCGCTTGTCGGATGAGCGCGGGAGCGGGCTTGGTGGCGTTGAGCTCTCGAGGTTATCGACGCTCCATGGCGGGAGATTGGCATTTATCTTGCCCTAGATGGTGGTCAATGTCAGAACGCAAGATCAGGGGGTGGTGAGATTACATACATGCGGTGTTCGAAGAAAGTCCTCATGCTTGAGTACCGGCACGCCTGCCTGGCGCCGTTCGGCGTTCATACGCTCCAACTCCTCGATCGAGTACTTGCTCACGTGTGACTCAATGGTCTCAACGATGGAGCCATGGTCTTTGAGATCAGGCCTGAACGGCTCGAGTCCTATCATGCCCAGTGTTGTTGATGCCTCGAGTGATCCGTGAATATGGTAGAACTCGCCAGGCCGTTTGGTCTTATACAGATTCGCAGACATGCGACGATAGGGATTTGACTGAGCTTGAAGCAAATCCGTATCTGGACACAATCAGATCTCTGGAAACTCATGTGTCTGTCTGATGAGCTCACCTTTTAGAAAGCTCTTCGCCTCGCGGTCCAGTTTGCCAAACCCTCCGACAGTCGCCAGATAAGCCTGAATTAAGAACGCCGTGCTTTTTTCAAGGCTCACTGTGACTCTCTGCTCGCCGTTATTTCCGAACTTGTTTGCAGCAAGGGCGGCCGCAAGACTTCCTTCGATCGCCTTCAGAGCCGAGGCCAACTCTGTCTCTTTGAACGGGATCGGGAAGTATGGCAACTCGCGAGCAGAAGTGAAGCGCACATTCCCGGAGATCTTCTCAGCTTCAGCCGGGATCTGAATGATGCCAAGGACAAAGTCCAAAATTCGCTTCGTCTCGGCGACGGGCAAGTAGTTCGTCTCGGTCATGGCGGGCGAAATGTTGACGGCGCAAAAGTCGCTTGCTTGCACTGTGGAGTGAAGAGACTAGGACCGTTCATGTAGTACGCGCGCTCCGGTCGATCCAACCCCGTGCCTATCACGCCTTCAGCCCCATCGCAATCAACGGAACGGGAAAAGAAGGATCATTTCTTCCACCGTTGAGATCTGGAACCAATTGTTCCAAAGACCCCATCATCCAGTCGCTGGTTAGCTCTTGCATCCGATTCGGCGAGCTGAGGGCGTCACAGCGACGAGCATCGAAACGTCGGACCCGCATCGGGTGTCGGGCGGTCGGGTGGCTATGAAGATGGTCCAATAACAGAAAGACAAATGTGCCTCGGGAAGAGCCTTGGATTCGCTCAATGAACCCGGTTCCCGAAGCTCTCGGAAACGGGGTGCTTTCTGGGCGTCAAAGCGGGCCTGACCCTAGACTTGTGGCGTGGTCGGTGTGCTCGGACGTGAGAATCGGGTGGTTGTTTCTCGGCTTCTGGAGGCCGTCGGATGAGGGCTGCTCGAGTTGATGTCATGTCGGGTAAGGGATTCTTGAGTGGTGTTTTATTGGTTCGACTTACGACGGGGTCTGGACTATGGAGTGGGAATGAGTCCAGCTTCACTGTTTTAGTCACATTTCAGGGCTTAATCCTGGTTGCCGCTTTTTTCTCCGTGGTGATCCCCTCACAAGTCCCCTCTAACCGAGGATGCGGAGACTCTTGCTGGGCAATTGAGATGATAAGACACGCGACTGCAACTCGTCACGGCGAGAGACAGGAACGTCTACAGAGGCTTCAGCTCCTGTCTCTCACCGCAGATGAAGTGAATTGAGGAAGGTTCTCTCGGCTCTTGCGTCTTGGCCGTCTCAGCGAGAAGTGTATGGGACCAGACACTACTCTGACTCTCTGCCGAGCCAAGCAGCCGAAGATCCAACCCAACGGCCTGTTTCTTCAAGCAGCAACGCAGCCAATACAGCCTCGACAGATGTCAAAATATGCAAGCTCATTGGCTCCAGCACCACGCGCTTGACCAGATGGCCCTGGGCTTGCAACCCGTCCCTGTTCCTACGTGACTCCAACCCTCGCTCGGCGTGCCGCATCCGCGGAGAGGGGCAAAATCTGGGGAAACTAGTGAGCCAGGACACTCCTGGGAGCCAGGTGGAAAGCGTTCCCCCGCAGGAGCTGGAGCTGCTGTGCCGCAGGAGCTTGCCCCGGACTTTGGACCTGCAGCAAGCCCGAGTCCATAGCGACATTTTCCACGCATTCCGTTCCGTTGTGTTGTGCTTGCTTGTTTGTTCGTTCTGTGCTGAGCCAACCCGTTACACAGAGAGTTGCTGTGTTTCACAAGAAGAAGAAGAAGAAGCAAAAAGGGGGGCACAAAGACGTAAAAGGAGATGCCCACGAAACGAGTCCGCCAGAGCGAGCGACGCCGCTGCGTCAAAGCCTGCGGGAACTGCAAGCGGCGCAAAGAGCGCTGCGACGGCCAGCAGCCCTGCAGACGCTGCGTCATTCGCAGAGTCGAGGGCGACTGCAACTTCGCCGGTTCGACGGCGGCCGTTACGACTACTTTCCCTCCCCCGGAGAGCTCGTCGTCCTCGTCGGCGAGGAGTCCGCCGCAACGCGTGGCCCTCGACGGGAGCCCGGCCGGTCGTGATCTCTTCCATCCGTACGGTGGCCCGGCGTCCTTCCACGAAGCCTCCGTCGTCTCGCCGGATCGCCGCCATCACAGGCGCGCCTCGTCGCAAGTCTGCCACCTCTCGCCCAACACGGTGGTCCCCCAGCTGTCGCGGCTCATTGGCGATGGACGAGGCCGGTTCATGTTCATCGGCGACGCCGCCAACTTGGCCTTTCTCAAAGTCATCCGTCGGCTCGTCCGCGACCGCGTCGGTTCGTGTCCCCTCACCGATGACCCCCTGCGCCATCTCATGGTCGAGGCGACCCCGGAGGGACGCCCGAAATGGATCATCACGAACCCGGCAGACATCCCCGCGAAGCCCGGCGCCGAACAGGCGCGATACCTGCTGCGGTGGTACCTCCGCGCGACCAACTGCATACTCGAGGTGTTTGACGAGGCGGAGCTGTTCGCGGACCTGGAGAAGTGGCTCCGAGATGAGCCGACGAGCCACGACGAGGAAGCCATGAACTGCATCTTCTACCTGATATTCGGCATCGGGGCACAGCGGTGTCCGGACGACCGCGACGCGGACGCCGAGAAGTACTTCAACTACGGCCGGTTCCTGGCGGTGTCATACGCCATGGAGAACCCGACCAACAACACGGTGCGCAGCTACATCCTCGTCACCGTCTATCTGCTGGGCGCGTCCCGCCGCAACTCGGCTTTCATGCACCTCGGCGTCGCCGTCCGCGCCGCCTACGCCCTGGGCATTCACCGGCGAGACAACCCGGCGCTGTTCTCGGCGCAGGAGAAAGACACGCGGGAGCGGCTGTGGAAGGCGCTTCGGGTCTTGGACTTGTTTCTCAGTGCCTCGCTTGGCCGGCCGCTGGCCACTTCCGAGACTCGTGATACGTCGGCGAGCGAGAATTACTCGGCCTCGCTAGACCTCTGCGCCATCTTCGAGTCAATTTTGAACGATGTCTACGCCAAGCGCATGGTCACAACCGACACACTGGAGCGCATCAGCGAGCAGCATCGTCGCTGGGCGGCGAAATTCGCCGATGGCCTCGCCGCTGACGGCATGAAGCCTGGCATGTACGTCGAGGCAGAGGATGGCGAGAAATACCCCAACATCGCGCTGTATCACATGAAGGAAGCGTACTACTGGAGCATCATGCTTTTGTCGCGGCCATTTCTCATCGAATTTGTCTCAAGAACCATCGCGCGGTCGCAGACAATGCCGATATGGAACGACGACACCCCTCTATCCTCTCCCTCCGACCAACTGCTTGTACATGCCTGCGTGGACTCGGCAATACGCACCATCGAACTGCTATCCGGTCTCATTTCAGATAAGAACGTATCCAAGCGCCATCCTTTTCTCATCAACTCCGTCTTCGTCTCCGCCCTAGTCCTGGGTTTGGCATTCTTTGGCGACTTGGACAGCACGTTTCCCCTCGGCAAGAGCCTGGCGGATGCTGAAGCTCTGCTGCGGAGGTTCAGCCAGCACGACCAGGTTGCCAACAGAGAACTGTCCATCGTCGAGTACTTGCAAGGAGCTAGCGCCCTGTACACCGAACGGAGAGCCCGACGTAAGATGGAGTGCCAGGGCATGCTCATTGGCGAGCTGTTCGGCAGCGTCCACGACGGTGCGCAGCCCCCGGCGTACGGCACAAAGCTGGGTTCCACCACGCTACATCGCGATGCTCGAAGCTTCGGTCACAGGCCACAGAGCATTTCGGATGCGGAGGATATCGGCAGCATGGACCAGAGCGTCTCTCTGACTTCGTCCAGCATCGACGGGCACCAGGTCAGCGGGAGTGAGCAGGCGCGAGGTTCGAATATCACTCAGGCTTTGACGCCGTCGACTGACATACTGCTGCCCATGTCTCCACGGACTCTGCTTTTCGACTCTTACGGTCATGATATGCCCTTCTTCCCGACCATGGACGCAAGCTTGGCGCACCTGGGTTACACGGATGAGATGATGCTACCAGACGCGGGCGCGCTACTTGAACCGCATTGCTGAGCTGCAGAAAATGCTACGAAGATAAGAGTTCAATGCCTATGCTTTGTTTTTGAAAATAGCGATTGAGATAGTAAGATACCATGATTTGGTTTGATGTGCAAAGCAATTTGCCTGACGATGGCTTTGGTACTTGATGCTGATGAGCCACGACTGGAGTTCTCAGCCTCTAGTCGCGTCTCAACCATCCAATTCTGAGGTCAAGCTGGCTTGCATATTAGACTATACTTGGCAGCAGGTCAACCTAGCTGTTGAGGAGCACAGGCAGGATAGTGAGTCTATTTTCAATCTCGTGGACCCAGCAGAATTCCAATTGTGGACAAGGTCAAACGTGACGAGAGGATGGAGGTGGCCGTGCTGTCATTCACAAACTTGATTCGAATATGATATTAGCAACTACGTAGAAACGTGAAGACGTTCAAGATAGATATTGGAAAACAGAAAAAGCGAGCGACTCGAACACAAGCCAAATGAAACTCATGACCTCGTTGATGTAGCACAATAATAGCCCTCAGCACGTCTCGCCAGCAGAGCGCCTCAGCGCCGCCGTCACCAAGTCAGGTTTGTTCAGGAACGGAGAGTGCCCTGTATCCACCTTCTCGACGACCACGTCCACTTGAGAACCGTCAATCATTTGCTGTTGCGCCGCCCTCGGGATCGCGTTATCTTGCTCGCAAATGATGTACGTGACCGGGATGTCTCTCCAAGCCGCGTAGGTGAGCTTGCTGAAGAAGGTCCGATAGCTGTGCGACTTCAGCTGCAGGATCTCCTTTCTAGCAGCTTCTTCGTCGAAATCGTTGTAGAAGATTTCCTCCGGTCGATCCGGGTTCACAAGCATGTCGTTGTCGGACAGGATGAACCATGGGAGCGGCTTGCCTTGGAGCACGTCGAAGAGACAGGTCCCTTTTTTGAGCCACATTAGTCTTTTCGAATTTCAGCGAGCCTCTCGGCCTTGGAGTCCAACCTTCAGGAACTAGGAACGCAGAGCAAAATACCAAACGAATAACGCCGCCCGGTACGCCCAGCTTCTGGCGGGTCGCCTTGTCGAGTCCACGGCAAGCTTCGCAGCCGACTATTCCCCCGTAGCTATGCATGAACAAGACCACGTCTTCACCGTTATCAACAGCATCTTTGACCTGCTTGCGAATAGCCGCCACGTCGGGCTCGAAGTCGGCCAGCGGCGGTTCCGCGCCATAGGACGGGAGTTGAACGCATCTGGTGCTATAACCGAGAGCCTCTAGCTGGGAGGTAACAGGCCGATACCTCGTAGCACAATGCCATGCACCGGGAACAAAGATAAAGGTAGGTTTAGTCGCCATTGCCGTCGCGTCTGATGGAAGTCAAAGCCAGCTTGAGGTTTGACCGTCGTCTTCGCAATGACTCGACGGTAGCGGTGGGGTTTCCTTTTAAACTTCTCTGTTCATCCCGCGCATCGCGCGCTACGTTAAACGTCGAGGATGTCGACTGAGAGCAGAGACATTAGACTCTGAAAAGCTATCCGACTCGCCGGAATTATGTTCCCGGATACCGGCCGGGCAGTCAGACGAAACTATCAAGATCACTAGCACGACAGAGCATTTGTGGCGTCTGGGGTAATCTTCAACGGCATCTCCAGATCCCACAATGATCGCCAGACCCAATGATCTAGGCATAGAGCCGGTGTTTTAAAGTTTCGGAGAGGGCACGTCAAGGAGAATTAGTTTAACGCTTGATCATCCTTCCCCATTGTTTCCCCTTGTGCCGAGATGGCACTCCAGTCCGGGGTTAATGCATACGTAGACCGTCACCCGATGGGCTTCGGCAATTGGTTGAATGACCCATTCCCGGACCCGAAGTGCATAACCCGCGACCCGACATGGCTGTGACGTTCCCAACGAAGGCACTTTCATCCGAAGACCATCACCACAGTAATCCCACCCGAGGCCGATCGGTAACGTCCGTGGAGCTGGCGACATCCGACTTGCCTGATGGGGAGTGTGATGAGTTTTCAGAAAGTTGTTGTCGACGGCGTCATAGGTCTCAAGCCGAGGAGCCGGGCTGGCTGTGCCGCTGTAAGGGATGACTGTGCCGCAGGTTTATCCGGCCTTGGTGTCGTGTACTCTTTTAAGTCGCGTATATCTTTGCCAACATGTCCCGTTGTCGACGCGTGTCCTGTTGATTATATCATGGCCAAAGCACTGACTGAACTAGGTTGTTTCGTTTTATAGCGTTGAAGACATCTGATACCAGGCCACGTGCACCTCTCACCTCAACTCGGCGTCCGAACTCTATTTCCCATCGTCACAAATCACTCAACGAGACAGAACCAAGATGACGCCGCCGCCCGAGTTCTGTCAACCGCCGAACAAGAGCTTCAACGTCGCCGTCGTCGGCGGCGGCATCGCCGGCCTGACGCTGACGCTGCAGCTCCTGCTCCACCGGGTGCCGACGACTCTGTACGAGGCGGCGCCCAAGTTCGGCGAGATCGGGGCCGGCGTGTCCTTCGGCCCCAACGCGGTGCGGGCCATGTCGCTCATCTCGCCGCACGTGCGGCAGGCCTTCGAGAATCAGGCAACGTACAACCAGTCGGCGGACCACCGCGGCGTGTGGTTCGAGTTCCGGTACGGCGAGTCGTGCGACGGCAGGCACAAGGAGGGCGAGCTCATCCACCGGCTCGAGTGCGAGAACGGGCAGACGAGCGTCCACCGTGCGCATTTTCTGGACGAGCTGGTGAAGCTGCTGCCGGACGGGGTCGCGAAGTTTGGCAAGCGGGCGGTGGACTATGAGGATGACGGGAAGGGCGTGCTGCTCAAGTTCCAGGACGGGACGTCCGCGAGGCATGACGCGGTTGTGGCATGCGATGGCATCAAGTCCAAGATGCGTGGCTTGTTACTTGGGGAGGGTAACCCGGCGGCAAAGCCAGTGTTCTCCGGAAAGTACGCGTACCGTGGACTTGTCCCCATGGAGCAGGCGGAGGCGATACTCGGGGATCAGGCGAAGAATAGCCAGATGTACTTTGGGAGACATGGGCACATCTTGACATTTTCTGTTGCCAAGGGCAAGACGATGAATGGTGAGTTGTCTACAGATATTTCGCGCTAGTTCTGTTGCTAACAACATGCAAGTGGTTGCGTTCCGCAGTGCAAATGACTGGAAGTCAGACGAGTGGGTTGTACCGGTGAAGAAGGAGGACATGCTCGCCGACTTTGAAGGATGGAGCGAACAAGCCCGGAAGATTATCCAGATGATGCAAAAGCCCGACGTATGGGCGCTCTTCGACCATCCGCCAAGCACTACTTACTACAAAGGGCGGGTATGTCTCTTAGGTGACGCGGCCCACGCCTCGACACCACACAAGGGCTCAGGGGCAGGCATGGCCATCGAGGATGCGTACGTACTCGGAAATCTCTTGGGGCTGATTTCCACCGCGGAGGAGCTTGAGCCTGCGTTCGCCGTGTACAACAAGACGAGGAAGGAGAGGTCGCAGCGGTTGGTTGCCGACAGCCGCGAGCAGGGGCAGCTGTACGAGTTGGAGCTGCAAGAAGACCCCAAGTGGATCGCCAACAACCTGTCAACCCGCATGAACTGGATTTGGGAGTACGATCTGAGCCAGGAATTAGAAAGAGGTCGGCGATTGCTGGAAACAAAAGCGCAACTCTGACTCGATCCTCAAGAATGCTACTCGATAGGTATGCAAGTGAAGCGAGACTTTGTACAGCCAAATAGCCTTATGTTTCTTATCAGTCTTTAAGCGATGAAGCACGGCAACATTCACGTTCTCTGTATTTGAGTTTTAAAAGTTGAGCGAGTGCTTGGTATTGACGACTTTCGCAACTATTGATAAATGCCCTCCTGTGACTTGCCAACTTCTTGGCTGATTCGTCTGAGACGGCTAGTCGTCTGCCTTCTCTGCTGACCTTTGATTTTTTGATGAGAAGCAACTGAATCATTGGCCCGCAGGCTGTGGAAACTATCGTGAGTTTGTCGATATGATTTCTTTCGAAACTGAGTGTAAGAAACGGAGTCCGGCAGAGAGCAGTTGAACATGCAGCCCAAACTGTGATCCAGATAGACATTAGCCGTAGTCTGATTGAACCGGGATAACAGCAGATCCATATATGTTGATTGAATACCGGGCGTCAGACTTGTATGCAACTGAAACCCGAAGCCTACCTATGTGATAATATGGATAACGGCCTGTACACGGGAAACGAATCTGATGCTCGCCGTGACTACTACACCACTAGGTCTCTCATTTCGTCATATTAATCGGTGCACAGCTTATCAAACAATCAGCCCTTAGCAGCAGCAGCGATCTTAACCACCTCGTCTGTGGACAAGCAGTTAGTCTGCCGTGACGCATATAGTCAAGGTTGTCCCCGTGTGTGCCTGCATGAACGGGCACAGCGCAGGGAAATCACGCCGTAACTACCTATACGGTAGTGCAGAAGCTCGAGACGAAATTTGCAAAATCAGGCTGTGCCATGACCCTGGTCGAGAGCTTGAGAACCACTGAAGGGTCAGGCTCCACGGATGGTTGCATCAGACAAATGTTGCCACGAGTGTCGCCCGTTATTATTATTATTGCTACCGAGAAATTCCCCACCTCCTTGTCAGACCTCCTTGTCAGCCTGCGCCGCAACGGCACTCCAGCCCTTCGAGCTAATCGCGTCAGGGTTGGCTTATTTGCAACCGGACGGGGGTCGTTCGGAAACCAGGAGTCCAGGACTGACCAGGCGAGGCTCCGCCGCAGTTCAAAGCAACATTTTGCTCGGAAACGGCGGTAAAAAGTGCTTGGCGATTGTGGGCTGAAGATAACCGACGCCATGGATCAGTTTGGGTTGATGTGGTTGGCGGTCATCTCGGTGCCTATGTTGCGCAGGGATGAAAAGTCTCACTCAATTTTGGTGCAGTGCCACCACAGCCTTGCGGCCAAAAACATGACCATCGCCCCCTTGGCCATTTCGAGTTAGACTGATGAGGTGATTCCAAGCCTAGAAGCACGATCGGAACTTGAATGTGGTTCATGATCGCCCAGGCAGCCTCTTTATTGATTGCACGACGAGGACTTTGCTAGCCTCGGACTAGGTTATCAGTTATTCAGTCTCAACTTGATGCAAGTGCTAGGATCTTTGAAAACTTCTGGTGGTGCATTGGCACCCTTCAGGGAGAAGTTCTAGCCTTCTCTCCGTTTGACCACCTGCCGCTGCAGCTGAGCGCGCGAACACGCCATTAGAGCCGATAAGCACTTACGAGTAGCTTCTTCCGGTGTCCTGCATGCCGAGACAACGGATTGCCCCGGGTACGGAGTCCGGCTGGGCAGATTACTGGCCCGGGCCTTTGGCGAATGTACAACGTGACTTTGGCCTCTCTCGAAAACGGCTTCGGGGATTTTTAATTGCACTAGGGCGTACACGTGCGGGAGGCTTGGGGGCGGGGAACTGTGTATCGTTGGTTCATTAGAGTTGATGTTTCCTCTCACAAGGAAGGCAACTCTCGCGCGCGTGAGTGAGTACGATGATGGGCACAATTACGAGAACCCACGTCTTTGCGAACCGACACATGCGTTCACACTTCAGATCATGTTATCTCACTGTCGAAAGGGTGGGTGTTACTCTGAACCTGGGCCATCTGCAGCTTACAGGACCAGGACCGTCAGCACGCTAAAAATGGACTTTGACATGCCTCGCCAACCAGCCCGGTCGCTGCATCAGACTAGGGGCTGGGAGCTGAGCAGCCACCAACTGACCCTCGCTTGAGTCGCTTCCGGCCCACGGCTGACTTCCATATTAGAACACCAGGTTTTCCAGCCTTGTGGCGGTCTTGTCCTACAAGACGTTGACAAGTCCATCCCGTTCATTGTGAACTCCCCCCCTCATTCTCGGCTGTTCATGGTTGCAACTGCTCTTCGGCTTCACGCCAGACACCATGGCTGCGGCTTATGAACCACTGGAGCGCCAGCTTGAGCAAAGCTACTATGAGAACCATGGTATCCCGTTCTACGACACAACCGACCCCAATCATATGGTCTACAACCCGGTTGAGCCAGCACCAGTTCGTCGAAGGCCGCTTCCCCCTGGTACCCAAACAACTGTCGAGGAGCCTCTGTTGGTCGAAGAGTCACAATATCATCGACCAAGGAGCACCGATCTAGGGATGAGCAGCCCAGACTATGGGCAGTTCGAAACAAGAGGCAAGGATGACTACATCACGACGGTGCAGTCCTACTACAGTCCTGGCTCCGACCACGAAAAAACAAACCCACTCGGGCCGCAACCAGTTCCCAAGCCCATTACGCGCACCAACTGGATGCGTTATCTCAACGGATGGCTCGTACATATACCAGCAGTCGGGTCAACGGTGGTCACCATTTGGATCAGCAAGGAGAAGTGGTACTGGTTCCCCGAAGATGGCCCATGGGATGGCATCAGCGCCGACGTCATCAACAACGTTCTGCAGTTCGCGGCCAAGCTGCACGAGCTTCTCATCGTCGCCTCCCTCTCCTCCATCGCCATCGCGATGATACGCCGGCGCCTTGTTGGCGGGGGCCTTCGACTGGGTTTCCTGACCGGCGGATATCGGGTCGGCGACCTGAACTACCTCGTCTCGTCACCGTTCCGTCGCCAAGGGCTCAGCCGCTCGATGCCCTGGGAGATCTTCCTCGTCCTCTACCTCATCTTCGCCACGATTCTTTCCACCATCGTTGGTCCCGCTTCGGCCGTCCTCCTCGTTCCTACCCTTGGGTGGTTTCCTCTAAAGCATGACAGGGCGTTCAGTAATCTCAACATGCCCCTCTACTACGACACAAATCCTGAGGGGGTTTGGCCTCAATTGTTCACCGACGCCGCGCCGTGGAATGAGACGAGAGACAAATGCGTGACTGTCGAGGGACTGTACTACGCCGGCTGTCCTTCCGGGGGCTACACGGAGATATGGAATTGGGTCCAGAGCTTTGGATCGACCGACTTGAGGAATAACCTGACTTTCAACTACCCCTCAACTGAGCTAAGAAGGCACCTCGTCTTCACTCAGCCGGACACGTCCTCTCAGGCCGACGAAAAGCCGACCCTCCTCACAACCCCGTCCGATTTCTTCATGACCACCTTTGGCCTTTTTCAGAGGCATTTGGAAAGCCATTCTGTCGGTGAAGTGAAAGGCGATTCTCGCTACGAGCTCAAGGCCAAGCTCGCGGATCCCGAAGACCTTTCCAGGGAACGTCCTATCTACCAGCCCTTCGTTCAGTCAAAGTGCAAGGTCTACAACAAGAACACGATTCTCAAGACAGACGAGACCATGTATTACCCTACAGAGTACTTGAACTGCTTCGGCGACGCCGAGTGCGAGCAGCTCAAGAGGAACCCGCCCCAGGTCAACGTCACTTGGTGGAAAGACGAGGAGGACACCGAGACGCAAATCGCAGCGGGCTACTTTCCGTTCCAAGATCTCAGCTCGGTCATTCTTACGGTCGGCCAGGTTCCGGACCAGCAGAAAAACCGCAGAGAAAAGGACATCCTCTACACGTGCAGTCTGCTCGCCAGCTGGGTCGCCTCCGACTTCTCCATTGACCCCAAAGTCACCGATGTGCTGCAATCGAGCCTGAACAACGAGGAGCAAATGCGCAAAGTCTTCAGAAACACCACGCTGGAAGAGGGGCAGGTCATCCGCTTCAATGACACCTGGTTTGACTATCTCACCCCGCGATTCAACACCACCACGCGCAAGAGCCCCCCTACCTCGGCGTTGCTGCAGCTTGTCGACCTTTTCACGCAGTCGTCGGTGGGCTCCCTCAACCCGCTGCAGAGCTCCATCAATGATCGCTCCACCGAGCAGGCAGAACTATTTCTGGCCAAGGTGTTCGGCGTCTACCTCACAGATGGCATTGCACGCACGGGCTCCCAGGACAGCATCTACCTCAAGGTCAAGAACACCACCGACAGCCTGGAAATGATTGAGCTGAACTCGCAATACGCCCAGTCCAAGGGAGCCTGGAACATCCACACCTTGAATTCCACGCACACCACTTGGCAGCTCGGCGGCGAGGAACTCCCTATTCCCATCCCCTTTGATCAAGTCTTGGAGGCATTGGAGACGGGTGTGATGCAGTACGACTTTGACGTCCAACGATACGGTTACGGCACGGGTCGAGAGCGTAAAACACTGACCTTTGCCCTGATCATGATGTACATCTACCTCGTCATCGTGGCCTTGTATGCGTTGATCGTTGGAGGAGCCCACGCGATTGAGTTGACCGGTCGGGGAAGACGGTTACGTGTGCTGAGCGTGCTGCCTTGGTCGGATCTCCAAGACTTGATCATCCTCGCACTAAAGACGGCGCCGCCTAGAGATGAGGATCTGGCTGACGCTGGTGCTGGAGTCACATCACACGATGTGTGGAAGAAAAGGGTGAGGGCGAGGGCGGATGGCCAGCAGAATGTGCAACTTGTGCTGAACGATGAGACATCCACCCAAAAGCTGGATGTGACGGGGAAGCTGAAGTACTACTGATGTGGGACCGTTTTTGTAGTTATGTCCTCATCTTTTTTTGTTCTTCATTCATCTTTTGTCCAATGATACCTGCTAGATGTGAGTCACGAAGGATTTAATATTTTTGTCCGAATCCGGTTCCATTCATCACATTTCAGAGTAATTTGAGGCCTTGGGTGCCTGCCTAGTTGAATTCAGGTGATCTATCTCAATCGAAGTGTACGAAACGGGCATGCATTACGCCTTAAGTTACACACAAGACCCGCGGTACCATCACCATTGACTTAGTTCTAATCACCGGAAACCAACATGCTGGGGTTGAAACCGTCAGTTATCTGAAATCCCAGTCTATGACCCGTGCGCGGACCCACGAGTATTTCCGGTAGAACGTCTCATCAGACAACTAAGAAGACTTGACTTCGACCTCGGGCTCTCGCTTGGTGAGGGACTCAATCCAGCGACGCGGGATGGAAGTGAAGCCGACGTTCACGTCACGAGAGCCAATGGTAGGGCAGTCGGGGGCGGGGTTGGGGCCGCAGCAGTCGCAGTTGCCAGCGCTGACGATACCAGCAGAGGCGAGGGCGAAGACGAAGATGGAGGTGACCTAGTCCAGACGAACTGCATGAGTGGGATATATTTCTGAAAGGTCGGGCAGGTCTTACCTTCATTGTGGAGGAGTGAGATTGGGACAGGAGGGTGATGCTTTTGTATGTGTCTTTGGGCTGTTTGCAGTGAAGATGGAAGTCGTTTCCAAATTCACAGACGATCAAAGATGTGATGAGGCTTTTATATACATATTCTCAAAAGCCGTTCTGATGCTTCTCTTACGTTTCTCACTGTCTAACATGCTCCATTTAGGCAGATGAGTCCAAAAGCTCTCGAGGGCGTATACGAATGTCCATCTTAATTAGCAGAAAGACACTCACGTTCCATCAATCGTATACGCCATTGGTTCAATGTATGTTGCAACTGCAAAGTAAGACTAGCGAGCTTACTATTCATGTATGCCGCGTGACTTGGCAACTCGGGCCCCATCCTTCACCTACTTGGCGACCGCAAGGAGAAACCAGCTTACCTTGGCGAATCTTCGAGAGCAACTAAAAGCCTCAGTTTCCACCCACGTGTGAGACAAACCGGAACTTTTGAGAGAATAGAGCAGTTGCTAGTGATGAATCTAGGGAGCTTTTGCGTCGGGGAAGAAATTTGGGTGCCTGCTTGGGTCCATTATTCCGAGACGAAGCACCTTCCAGATCAGTTAATCTTTCCACGACGGGACGTTGAAGATGATTGGTGGATTCTCCGAGTTGAGTCTCAGGCAACTCTTGGCTTGCTGTTAGATATAGGTGGCATGAACGCCACTCGAGCTATCCATGGATTGCATAGAGACGTGATCCCAAGTCCGTTTCCTTTCGCATATTGGGCGTTTACGCGTCGGTTTCCGAATTTCTGAAGATGCCGAGCATGTTAATTACACTATCATGGTACGCCGTGGATCGCATAGGGCCGGTGCCGTGGACGGCAATTTCCATTGCCGTTGCTTTCATCTCGTTATCCAAGAAACCCGCATATTCCCGAGTAAACTTCATCTTCATTGCATTACCTGCCCTCTTGGCTTGTGTTCAAGCCAACAAGTTTTCTTCAAACTCCGATATCAATGAGACGTTTACGAGGTTTCTATTGATTTTCGTCTCCCATCAATCCCTACTCTTCTGCGTATTATCCCCGTCTGAGCTGGACGAGGAGCGCCAGAGATGGCCAACATCATCCCCGGCGGGGACTTCAAAGCCTGCCCGAAGAGATCGACAATGGAATTTCGCCTCCAAGATGCTCTTCAACCCTCTATACTACGGAACCAGATGGGAGGTTCCAAGAAGAGGGCCCGGCAATCGCAAGATACCAGCTACCACCAGTACCGCCTCGTGCAAGTCTGGGGCTAAGGCTGCTTCCAACACAACTCCAATTAGCTCAGTGCGGAAGTTAGAAGGTACCAATGAATCGCCCGCCTTATCTCGATATCGATTCATCTCACGACGAGTACTTATTCTCCTGGGACGCTATCTCGCACTTTGCATCTACCATGACCCTCTATTCTCCTACTACCTATCCGACGGCCAGCCACCAACCCGCGACGACTATTCCCCAACAGGCCGATCTTTTTACTTACGCCTCCTTCCTTGTCTTCTGTTCGGTGTATGCGACAACAACGTCACCTACGCTGCCGCCGTTCGAGCATCTCTCCTCCGTTTCCGTTGGGTCCTGCGCAAAGTCGTCAGAGACTACCTGACGCTCTCCTCATACCACGACATCCTCGCAATAATAGCAGTGGCAGTGGGCCTCGACGAGCCGGAAGATTGGCCCGCCTTTTATGGCGATATCACGCAGGCGTATTCTGTACGGAGATTCTGGGCAAATTTCTGGCACCGGCTCGTCTACCGCCCCTTTTCGGGGCACGTCCGCTTCTTCTTGATGCACGCCGGCGTACAGAGGAAAGTCGGCGGCGGACCGGCATGGAGATACCTCAATAACGCGCTGGTGTTTGTGCTGTCTGGGATCATGCATGAGATGGTCATGTGGTTGTTGTCTGCCGAGACTTGCTCTCGCTGCGGATGTCGGAATATCTTTTGGTGGTGGACGATGCAAGTCTTTGGCATGATTGTTGAGAGCTTGGTGCAGACTGCTGGAAAGCTTCTGATCCCATGGGGAAAGGGCACGAAAATGAGGAAGGCCATGGAGATCGGGATGGGTTATGTCTGGGTTGTCATGTGGCTGTCTTGGGTGACTGAGAGATATGACTTCCCTCTGTTCTACTGCATGTCGGGAGATAGCTAGCATCTCATTTCCAAAAAAAAGGAAAACATATGTTTGATTTTATGTGACCTCATGCCATCCGCAGTGTCGAATTTTCTGTGCCATTTCAGTCACCTCTCCTCATGCAGGAACACAGGCGAAGCTAGTCAGGCCGTAGAACCCGCACTTTTCCGTCGTCGTCTTCCAGGAGAAACAGTCTCCGCAAACACGGTCTACCGTCACCCTGCACAGTGACGACCGACCCTCTCCGTCGGAACCTGACCAGTCGGACGCTGTCGACCCGGAGTCTTGACCCGAGATTCGGGCAGAGACTGTTGAGCCCAGGGTAGCGGGGTTGGCAAGCTTGTCAAATTTTCTTGAAATATCAACATGACACCCGCTTTGAATTTCGATTTCTTGAGGATAGGGTGGGTTGACTTACGCTGAACATTGACAGTCTCTGCTGTTCGTTCCGCAGCTGCCGCGGGTGACGAGCGCAGTGTACTCGGTAGTGGGTGCTGCGAACGCGCCGGAGAAGAAGGCAACAGCAATGGGCAAGATTTGGAACTTCATCTTGAGAGCTGTAAGAGTTTCTGGATGTATCTGAACGAATGCAGCAGACTGTTTTCAAGCAATTGAGAGTAGGTTAGCTGTAGGTTTGCTGTCAGTGTATTGAGACGAACTTCAGAGTCTGGGCAGCCTCTCCAGGGCCTTTAATAGTTCGTCTCTTCATCACGACAAGCATTCAGTCACCGCTAAACCTTCCTCATCGAGTCTGGAGTCAACTGGGTGAGACGAACTACCAAGATTAACTTCTTGATCCATCGTTGATATGGTGAGGCTCGTCTCATGTTGGACCCAGTTGTGGCCTCAAGAGGGTCGTTGAGACGAATGAAACTCGTGCATCCATATAGTCTAGAAAGGATATTTAATTAAACTGTCCCGAACCTTACTGGGCCGAGGGTCCCGGGGCAGTGGCACTGGGTAATCGAGGCTGGGAGTCCAACCTCGTGCTGTCTCGAGGCGAGTCAGGGGTCAGCACGGCTCCCGTATGGGCCCCTGGATGAGCCATGGCATGAACACCCCAGGCGGAGGGACGACCCGGACTTCCAAGTCGTTGAAGCTGCTATTTTCCTGCTGTCGGTCGACGGTGCCGCTCCACGATGCTTCTGTGAAACCCTTGCATACCAGAATCGCAGGCACTGTTAGTTTAACGCTATGGTGAGCCGGAACACGTCATCCTGAATCCGAAAAGAGCCATCTCTAAGCCCATTTGTCTATACGAAAAGCAACGCCAAGTCTAACCCAAAAGCTCAAGATGGCCCTCCTCCTTCAACGTTTCCCTCACCGCAGTCCGTACCTTCTCGTGGACGGCAGGTGGCGCCGCAATAAAGCCATAGTTGGCCACCATTTTCCGTCCGGCCGTCAGGTTCACCGGGTTGCCGTCGACATCCGTGACCTTTCCGCCAACCTCCTCGAACAGCAGCATGGCACCCGCGTGGTCCCAGATCTTGGCCAGACGGTCCCGCCTCCTGTAGGCCCAGAACGTGCAGTTCGCCTGCCCCAGCCCCAGGACCGCCCACCGCAGCACCCAGCCGAGGAGGTCGTTGCCCGGGTACGACACGCCGAGACGCTCGGCCACCTTCTTGTGGATGCCGGGCACGGCCGAGTCGGAGCCGTCGATGCAGGTGACGGACACGAGGTCGTGGTCGCCGCCGTCGGCGTGGCGCGGGATCCGGGTCGGCTGCAGGTCCAGCGGGCCCGGCAGCGGGCGGATGAAGGTGCCGTGCGACCTGACGGCGAACATGATGCTCCCCGTGCCGGTGGGGTCGATGCTGTCGTTGTTGACGGGGGCCTTGGCGTCGGCCGCCAGTATCGGCAGACCCACGATGCCGACGCTCTGCTTCCCGTCCTCCATGAGACAGACGTTGATGGCGTACAGCTCGCCCCTGACGAACGTCTTGGTCCCGTCGATGGGGTCAAACACCCAGAACCTGCCGGTCGGCGACGGCTCGCCGAGGCCGCACCAGTCAATCATCTCGCACATCTGCTCGGGCGACTCGGGCAGCTTGCACAGCGAGCCCGGCCCCTTCTCGGCGGCGACCTGCTGCAGGAGGGCCCATACGGACTGGAGCAGCTGCGGGTTCTCGCGGAGGTCGGCGGCAGACTCCTCGCCGACGAACTTGTCGTCCGGGAACGCGGCGTGCAGCGTCGAGGTCAGCAGGGCCTGGATGGCGAAGTCGGCGACGGTGACGGGGCTCAGGTCCTCCTTGGTCACGACGCCCTTGTCGGAGGCGACGAGGACGCGCCGGCTGAGCCGTGCGGCGTGCTGGATGGCCGCGATGGCGACGGTCAGCTCCCGAGCGTACGGACTGTCCATGGCGCGATTTGAGTGTGTGAGTGTGTGAGTGTGAATGTGTGTGTGAATGCGTCGGCGGTGAGTATGAGCACGCGGCGCTGAAGAAAGTCGGAGCCGAGCGGGGCGGGCTGCGGCGGTGATCCAGCAGGGATGCGGTTCTGTTGCTGAGTCGTACGACGATCGGAGGGGAGCGGGGAAAATTCCGATCTGGATGCAGCTGCGAGACAGATGGCTTTGTGTTGGACAAGCGTGGGTTTACAGGGAGACACGGTTCATATGTTTTCCGCTGCGAACGGGGCCGATGATGTCAGAGTCAGCGAGCGCGGTTTTATGGGCTGGTTTTTTTTTTAATGAAGCAAATTTTCGCCGGGAGAACTCCGGTGGCGGGGTCGCCAGCACCGGCATCGGCCTCGGAAGCTCCGAGAGCAAAAGTGGGTCCCGTTATCCATTCTCTCGGATCCGATCAGTAAAAGACACGGAGGAGACGATGAAGGAACGGAAAACGTGGCACTAGGTATGCTTCATTGGGGGTATCAAGATTCAATCAATAAGTCTTCTTTGCCGAGTTGAGCGTCCCGCCGTTGCCTGGCAGATCTCTCGTGCAGGTCGTCATGATGTACTTCCCTAAACGGCAGCAGTTAGCAAGTCAATTGCAGAGGCAGCAGAATCATGGTATTAGCACTCACTGTCTTTCCAGGTGCGCTTCTTGTGGAATTCCACCGCCTTGTTCTGCCACAGACGCACACACCACACCGCCACCAGCGCATCGCGCTGCGCCCGCTCCATCGGCACCAGGATGTTCAGGCTGTACATGTCGTCCTTGGTCTCGTCCACGGCGAGACGCGCGCCCTTGCCGTCCAGCCAGTCGTACACGTCGTTGTTGGGCCTCACGTCGAAGAGCAGCTCGCGCGGCTCGTACTCGCCGCTGCTGCTGGCGGCCTTCCTCCTCACGCGCCACGCCTTGCACACGCTCTTGCCAATCTTTGCAAACTTGACGCCGACGGTGCCGAGGGAGCTGCGGGACATGGGCCAGAGGTAGTAGGCGAAGGGGTCTTTGACGACGGCCGGCGGCCGCTCGAGGTTGAAGGCGTGCTTGGGGTGCGCGACGATCTCCGGGGCGTGGGCGGAGTCGCCGCCGCCGCCGCCCCGTCTTTTCAGGGCGTAGTCGATGCGGCTGAACTGGACCTTGTTGTCCGTCTCGCGCAGAAAGTCAATCTGGTGGTTGATCTCGTAGGCGCCCGCCGAGTCGGCGTCTGCCGAGTTGGCCGAGTGGATGAAGCGGCCGGCGAAGCGGAGCGTGTCGGGCGGGAGCAGTTCCTGCACGCTGGCGGCGTCTGCGGCGTACCCCGGGGGAAGAGTGGCGCTAGCCATGGGTGTGGCCGGTTGCGACATTGTGTTTGCAGTCGTTTCTGTCTGTGGTACAGCAACTGGCGTGAATTTTGAGCAAGTTGTCGAAGAAAGCCTGGATGCCGTCGAAACCAAGGACTTGCGATCCGACGGCGACAACCTTTATTATGTGATCAAACCAGACGGCCGAGGTCATGGCGACACGGCCAGCCGATTTCTCGCATTTGTGGCTGCCTGCGGACTTGAGCGAGTGACGGCGGAGGAGCATCATCCTTGTCAATACCGAATTGGGCGACGTCGCTTGTGATAGTACGCGATGCCATTGGCCTAGGTTGTTTAATCACTCAAATGCAACAGTCACCTGCTCGCAATTGTCGCCCGGCGAATATGATGCGGCAATTCGATGCCGTGCAGCCCGCCCGAGGCAGCAGCAACCTGTTAACACGGATAGTTTCAGTGGCTCCCACAGCCAGCCACCGCTAATCCATTGTAAGACCTGCGGTTGATTCGCTTGAGTTGCTTCAATTGAACTTGTTTGGGAGCAACCCGACTTTTCCCGCCAAAAGGCAATCCGGCGTTGCAGAACCAATGCCCAAAATGGCAGTTTATCCACCAAGGGTCAATCGAAGTAGACTCATGTAGTTGACGACGAGCCATGTAAACTATGGGGCCTTCCGTGCCATTTCATATGGTTGGAAAATTCGACACTCATTTTTTGCGAGTTGTTCTCGACTTCCGGTTCAAAGTCAGCCAGGCGGACAACTAAAAGACCGATTGTGCAGAGTTGTTAAGACAGCCCAGAGTCAGTTGAGTCAAGCATAGCCCCAGACAACACAGCCCACCACACAACTCAACTGCCAGGGACTCAAGGCGGCCAATCACTAGCCGCGGGTGCACGTGTTGACTCTGCGCAGCCCCTGTTGAGAGTAAACATGGATACTTTCAACATGGGTTGCAGTCTCTCAGGAAGGATCCGTGGCTGTTATCAATCATCAAAGCTGCTGTTAGGCTTAGTGTCCCGAAATCGACTCAGAATAATCGACATTTCTGTTGCAACAACATTTTTTAAATGTTTTCACACTGAATTACAAACAGTTCGGGTCGATATGCTTCAATGCGGCAGGCTGTTGCGGCGGTGTGGCGTTGAGAAAGAGCTAGCAGATTCCTTGAGGCTTCCGTCAAACCTACACTGCAGTGACACCAAGGCCGAATGTATCAAGCCACGATCCTTCAGCGGTCCCTAGTGTCGACCAGCAAGGTCTCCAAAGGCGCAGGCAACAGATTCCAGGCAAGCCGCAAAGCCATTGAGTTTGTGTACCTGGATTTGAGAACCCGGCTTGGCTGCATCGCGCCGGGCTTCGCACCAAGTCTTATTTCGAGAACAAAGGTGGTCGCGGTAGTAGGAACAAAGAGCGAGCTGTGGAGAACACCGGAAGCATTCACGTCTGGGTCTTTCAAAAACCAAGGACGAAAGTCCATCTTTCTTGGTAGGTATCGGCCCCTCTCCGTGTCCGGAAATCCACATCTCCGGACACGTCGGTGGCGGACATGTACTCGGAGTCGACTCCGAACCCTTTAGAGAAACGGCTGCCGACACCAGATGCTGCCAGTGAGCCACTTAACTGCCGTCTCAACGCCGGCTAACGAAGGTTTAAGCAAATCATCGGCGAACTCCCGACCATCACATAAACTTTGTCGACGGATTGTTTGGGCTCGGGAGATTGCCGAGAAAATATGGCACGTTTTTCGGGCTGAAGCATTGAGTGTTGACGTTGCGAACGGGGCGGTCGGCCCAAGATGTTCGAAGCCGGGATCAAGCCTGATGCCTCGGTGGAATCGCCTGACGGGTTGAAGCGATTGGATCAAGTACGGGCAATCGTCAGTTGGCCTCAAAGTGGCTACCCAAAGCGCACCTTGCCTCAAAACCACAGGCAGAGGAAACAATCCCATCTAGCTAGAACGGTGGCGGCGACGTTGGCATTATCTAATGCCCTGGAAAGCGTCTAGTCCGCAGAGGATAGCCGAAGCCAGCCGACGAATTCAGCCTAACAAGTCGCCTGGGCTAGGGAAGATACCTAGTAGGCAGGGGGAAAAAAGGCCAACAAAACTCGTATCCCATTTACGGAAGTCCCTCGTCTGACATGCTTTTCGCCGCGCCCGGACGGCGGTTATTATTCGTCGCCAACTGCGCGTAACCCTACGTCATGTCCCAAATTCCTTGCAGCGCAGAGGTGCATGCGACCCGCCAAGGCACGAATCGCGGTTGGTCGGCAGAGATTGGAAGACGGCGAAGGGCCCCACCGGACGGGCCCCGCTCGCAGGTGGGGCCGAACGGTCGCTGGCCCTCCCGTGCCAATCAGGCGGCCGGAAAGCCAATACGCCGCAGACTCGGCGTCATGCCATTTCCCCACCCGAGGGCCAGAGGGGTCTTGGCGGTCCTGACACCTGGCGGGCGTTTGCTGCTGACACCTGCCAGATCCTGCCGCTGTTGGTGAAACACACTCACGCACTCACTCACTCACCACTCACTCCGAGTCAACCCCCCAAGAGATAAGAGATTGCCAAACCTGTGCCAACCTTGCCAATGTCTGAAAAGAGGCGCACATCCAAGAATGCGGCTCAAAGTCGATTCGCAACCGCCGATGGGCATTCCAAGCCCCGGGAGGTTGAGCTTCTTTTAACGTCGAGCGGCACGAGCCATCAGGGTCGCCGTCTGTCTCCCTCTCACACTCATTCATACCTCACCTGAGAGGTACCTTCCTGCGACTCAGACCGGTGGAGCCGCCTCATTTTGTTCTTGCCCCGATTGGAACAAAGTGCCCACATTCCATGGCCGGGCATTGACTGGTTGCTGCATATAAAGTGGGACGCAAGAGGCTGTGGGAAGCGCCTCTTTGGCTCCGGTCACAGTCGTTCATTAGGATTTGCTTCGGCTGCTTAACACCTCTGCACTGATTGGCCGCGGGCTGTCTGTTTAGACAACAAATGGACAAATTTTTCGCCCTCGCGCGATTTTGCTTGCGCCTGGGTCTCACCGAAACAGCAGACCAACGAGATTGGCCACCGAGAAACACCGTGGTCTGAGGTGATGAGGCCAAGCGGCCATCATTGGCTGCCTCTGAGATGGCAGCGCGAGGCGGCCCACGAGGCCCATCTGTTCCCATCTTTTGCCCCCCCTCTTCATCGAGTGAACCCCTGGTGTAGGTCCCCGAGTCCCTTCATACATTTCTGCTGGAGCACCATAGTTGGGACGAGTTGGCCCGTGAGACGGTCGTTATGGAGATTATCGGCGTCTCGACCCTTTCCCCCGCATACAGTTGCCCGAGAAGGCAAGTTGGCCCCTTGCACCACAAGAGATGGTGACGGCGCGGCCAATGAGAATGCCATGGCGGTTTCGGACTCTGCGATTGTCGAGGGCCCCGAGAGTTTTAGTCACTGATAAATATCGATGGCGACAAAGGCCAGCGGCAGAACACATGCGAACGGACTAACGAACCGTCCCAACATTGTCCAATCACCCCCCGAGGCCGCCGTCCGCAGAAACCACACTAAGACGGGGTATGACGACATTGCGGAAATATTCTCCCCTGGCCCTGCCCGCGCCCGAAGGATTGGAATGGGGCAAACCTGGGCAGAGTCAGGGACTGTCCCGGTCAACTCCACACCAGACGTCCAACGTCCCATGGGTTGGCTGGATGGCGGATGGGGACTCTGTCGTGTAGCCTGTCCCTGAATTTCTGGCCGGCAGAGACAGACAGACGCCCAGATCGCACTTTATTTGGCCCATGGGTGTCAGTCTGTCTGTACCTTTTCCTGCTGTACCTACGGTTGCATGCGTGTGTCGAGTGTGGCGGACACGTTGGGCGGCGGCGTGAAAGTTTTTTCCCCCTTCGGCTCGGCTCTCCCACTTTAAAACAAAACCTTCGCCCGTCGAGATCGTCTCGTGTTGCACTCTTGTTGTTATTTCTCTGTCATCCCCTCTCTTGTCCCACCGGCCCCCTCCCACCCCGCGACAACCCTCCGTCCACATGCACTCTGTGGCCTCCTCCAGCTTCTCTTTTGCCATCACAATCGCGGGAAGAATCTGAACCAACCCCCCATCTCACGGTGGTCCAGGTCTCTTCCATCATGTCTCAACCCGAGCTCAAGGGCCCGGCGGACTCGGCCGGCAGCCAGAGGGTCTCCCTCGACAGCTACGGCTCCTCCGTCCGGCACAACTCCGACGGCCTCCAGCGCCGCCTCGACAACCGTCAGATCCAGCTCATCGCCATCGGCGGCACCATCGGCACCGGTCTCTTTGTCACCATCGGCGAGGGCCTCGTCAAGGGCGGCCCCGGCTCGCTGCTGCTCGCCTACACCCTCTACGCCTGCGTCGTCGCCCTCGTCAACAACTCCATCGCCGAGATGAGCACCTACATGCCCGTCTCCGGCGGCTTCATCCGCCTGGCCGGTGTCTGGGTCGACGACGCGCTCGGCTTCATGGTCGGCTGGAACTACTTCCTCTACGAGGCGCTGCTCATCCCGTTCGAAATCACCGCCCTCAACCTCGTGCTCTCTTTCTGGAACGAAAAGATCACGGAGCCCGGTCCGACGGCCGGCATCTGCGCCGCCATCATCATCGCTTACGGGTAAGTCGCCTCCGGTCCGTCTGGATTGTTGACAATTCTTTTTCCTCTTCCTGCCAGGGCCAAGTGACTAGACTCGACCGGATATTCTAGACCTCTCTTGTGCCCGCCCTCCTCCGTGACTTCAACTCTCTTCAGTCTCTTTTGCTTTCCCCTTCTCCCGGTGTACATGTATGCATGCTAAACGCGAACCGTGTGATTCTAGTCTGATGAATGTCGCTGCTGTGGGCGTGTTTGGTGAAGCCGAGTTCTGGCTCTCCGGCGGCAAGGTCGTGCTCATCTTCATCCTGTTCCTGTTCACCTTCATCACCATGGTCGGCGGAAACCCGGCCCATGACGCCTACGGGTTCCGCCACTTCAACAATCCCGGGTCCTTCGCGACGTACATGACCAACGGTGACACGGGCCGCATGGAGGGCTTCATGGGCGCGCTGGCCACGGCCACCTTCACCGTCGTCGGCCCGGACTACATCTCCATGATCGCCGCCGAGGCCAAGCACCCGAGCCTCTACATCAAGTCGGCCTTCAAGACCGTCTACCTGCGCTTCGGCCTCTTCTTCGTCGGCGCCGCCCTGACCTGCGGCATCGTGCTCCCCTACGACGACGAGGCCCTCCGGAAGATCTACCTCGGCGGCGGCTCCGGCGGAGGCACCGCGGCCGCGTCCCCCTGGGTCATGGCCATGGAGAACATGAGCATCCAGGGCCTCCCCCACCTCGTCAACGCCCTCCTCTTCACCACCATCTTCTCCGCCGGTAACACCTACACCTACTGCGCCACCCGGTCCCTTTACAGCCTGGCCCTCGACGGCCGCGCCCCCGCCGTGCTCCGCAAGACCACCAAGAACGGCGTGCCCATCTTCTGCTTCGCCTTCACCATGATCTTCCCCATGCTCTCCTTCATGCAGTGCGGCAGCGGCTCCGCCAAGGTGCTCAGCTGGCTGCTCGCCCTCATCACGGGCGGCGGCGTCATCAACTACCTCGTCATGTCCATCACCTTCATCAACTACCACCGCGCCTGCAAGGCGCAGAACGTCGACCGCCGCAACATGCCCTACTACGGCTACTTCCAGCCCTACGGCGCCTGGATCGCCCTCGTCCTGCAGACCGTCGTCGTCCTGACCTACGGCTGGTCCGCCTTCCGCCCCGCCTTCGACGTCGGCTCCTTCTTCTCCAACTACACGATGCAGATCGTCGCGCCCATCCTCTTCATCGCCTGGAAGGTCGTCAAGCGCACAAAGTACGTCCGCCCCGAGACCCTCGACCTCACCTGGGACCGCCCCATCATCGACGCCTACGAGGAGCACCTGGTCGTCCACGAGCCCCCCAGCACCTTCTGGCGGGAGATGCTGCAGATGGTGGGCATCGGCCGCAACAAGGTCATCAAGGGCGAGAAGGCCTAAGTGCGTGCGCGTGTGTATATGTGCGTGTGTGCGTGTGCGTGTGTGTGTGTGTGTTGTTTGTGATGGATGAGATACCCCCATGTGCGCGAACGGTAATAGAGTGGGCTTCTACGTAATGAATAAACGAAACCTTCATCACTATCTGTGCAGTTTCTCTGGGTCGCGAGCCATTGCCCACCAGATACAGTGTGGCCTCCTTTGAATCCGGCCTGTGTTCACCGCATTCGCGGCTCGCCTGTGTTCTATTCTAACGGTGGAGGCATGGGGCTGGTGGATGTCTCCACGTGGAGATAACGTGCCGAACGGCCAACTTGCCCGCGGACCTCGGATCAGGGGCCGCGATACGTATCCGTGTCGGGTCGACCTTCCGCCAAGCGCAAGCGGCTTACTAACTCGGACTCTGGGCGCGGCTTTCTTGGCTCATGAGCCGCTTGACGTTGGACATCCGCGAGTACCTGACAAGAGCGAGGTGGTTAATGATTCTCGAATCTCAAAGGGTTGTAACTGACGCAAAGACCTGTGATTCTGAGCATGGAAGTCATAGGCGGCTTGCATTGCTGGTGGACGCGAACGAAGATGAGTGACGTCGCCTTTTCCTTGAAGACTCGGAGCATCAACTCCAAGTGTTGTGTTGATTGGCTCAGAGTAAGCATGACCTGGAAACTCCACCACTCGCAGCGGTTCTCAAAGTTTACGAACCCGGGTTGCTGGTACGTCGGACAGTCTTTGCGAAATGACTGCCTTTGGCCGCGTTAGAGTCTTCGATGATTTTGAAGACCGAAAGTCGGTGTGAGAAGTTCATCAGTGACACGTACCGTCTGCTATTCAGAGACGACTCCCAACTAGCTTATAAGGCTTATAAGCTCAAGATTGTGTACCAGAATTGCCGAAACGACGACAAGAAAGAAGAATAGATGGATAACGGTTTATTAAACATGGCTGAAGTAAAAGATGCACTGTCTATCAGCTGTGTGTCGCCGTGTAGATCTCTCTTTGATGTGTCCTTAGACTAATCCGAGAAAAGACGTTGTAAGTTTGCACCGCATAACAGCGGACATATGAAAACAAGCCAACTTCCCTCCCACCCCACCCCCTTTTATCGGTTCATGTACGGCGACCCCATGGGAGTCGCTTGGTTCTCAGGTATCGGAGAGTCGCGACCCCGCTGGCTCTGACTCAACGGATCATACGGCGACGGCGACCCCATCTCGCTCCTCGCCGTGGCGGTCGACGCATCGAGCTCCGAGTACCTGTGCACGTTTCCTTGGTGGAAGTCCGAGTTGCTGGGCGACCTGGGCGACGTGGTGTAAGGCGGCTTGTAGAGATGCGACGAGTCTCTGCCGTACGAGCTGTGCGCCCCCGTGTACTGTGTTTGGACGTCCGTCTGCGCCGGGCTGGGCTGCACCGGCGGGATCGCCGCCGCCGACTTCTCGGCCAGCTGGTGCTTGAGTCTCTTGTTCTGCTTCAACAGCCACAGCACGGAGATGAAGCCGGCGAGGAGGGACACGCCGGCGACGACGGCGAGGGCAATGGTCGCGGTCTTGAACGTCGACGCTTCGTCTTGGCCGCTGGCTCCGCTGTCCGTCGTGTTGGCCGTGCACACCGCCTCCTGCGTCGAGATCGAGATCGCTTCAGAGGTGCCACAGCAGGTCGTGTTTGACCTTCCGCAGCAGTACTTGGCCGTGCCGTCGTTGCACGGGGTCATGAAGGAAACTCCGCCGCTCTGGTCTTTGGTCAGCCTGCGCGTCCTGCTGGTGTGTTACTCCGAACAACGGTTGTGTCGACAGTACCTGTTCCTCCATGCAGACCTGAACGCAGGCCTTGCTCTTCCATGTCTTATCCGTGCAGAAACCTCGCTGCGGCTGGCCCTGTCGGTTGATACACAGGCCGGACGACGAGCAAAAGTCTCGCTGCGCCGGCGGCCCGTCCAGGGCGCAACAACTGGAGAACACGCCCGCCTGGTTGATTCCGAGCTTGTTGCACGGGACGTATGTCTCGTTATTGGCAATGTCACCGTTTGGCGCGTAGCATGTTGCTTCTTGTGCGATGACACCGACGGCCAGGCTCAAAGCCGCCGCCAGGATCCGAAGTGATGGGAGCATCGCAACGGGGTGTAATTGGGTCGCTCGATAGTGAACACCACACAACACCAGAGGTGTAGAACGGAAAGAAGAAACGGAGGAAGGGGAACCAAACCCCAGGAAACCGAGCCAGGCTGGGGGGGTCCTGTCTGACTTTAAGGCGAGCACTTAACAAATAGGCTACCTTATGCCCCCCGTCGTCTGCATAATGCATTCCTCGCCCGCCGTCCGCTTCCTTTTCCCCTCTCGAGGCTGCTGTCAGAGAGCAGGGGGTGTCTCGGTCTTACACGCATGAAATTGGCTTTGTACCTCGCCCGTACGATGCCAGTGGCTGCAGCCAACACGCCCTCAAGCTTTCTGTAATAGGCAGGCGAAATGCGACTGTATCTGAACCCCAGTCCTAACGGATCATTCAGGTGAAGCCGTTGGAAGCAGGTCGCATCCCCAGGCCAATGGGAAGAGATACCTGCCCACGCCTGCAGAAAGCTGACCGAAATCCGAACCACGAAGTGACCCAACCAACAGGTTGAATTTCGAGCAAGATTAAGCGGCCTGGCCGGCTGTGGCCGAGACGGGCGACGCTGCAGCCTGCGGGTGACGGACGGATGCGATGGTACGCCGGGTTCGCACACCTCGGGATGGGACGCTCTGTTATCCGCATCGGTTATTCGCGTTCTGGGGATGCTCGACAGGCCATACTAGCGTCCTGTTCCATGTTGATAAAGAATTTTGACATTTGAATATTCAGCGTGTTCAGCCCTACGGCTATTAGTGTCGGTGGTTAGAACGAGGGTTTTGCTTTTGGAGGCAGGGAGATCAGGCGGGCATCCGACAACCACAACAAGCATTGCAACGTTGAGTGCAGCGTTGATCACCAGCCAAAGAGGATTGGACCGCTAAAAAGCCACGGGTCTTGGCGATCCACATCGGTTTCCCAATTTCATTTGCCTGCCTTGTCGAGATTGCGCCTCTTGTCAACTTATCTCGCCCCCGACCTTCGTTTACGACTGGAGCAATTGCACCTTTTTTGCTAGCCATTGTAATCGCTGCTGTTGGTATTAAGGCTGATTCAAAGCCACGTAGGGCTGATGATGACAAAGATGATTTGATATCACCATTCCTTTGGTTTTCGAGAGACTTTACAAACGCGGAAGACGGCAATGATCAGACCAATTCGTTCTAACACTCGTACGACCAAGTCAAAAGGCTTTTAGTTTCCCTCATGACTTGTCACTTTTACCCCTAAGTTGTAGTTGATTGGTGGCTGCTATTTGCGATTCCTGACTCTACAACTGTCCTCGTCATCAGCACATGGGTTTACTTGACGTTGTTGCCACGTCACCAAAGACCGAGCTGAATTGAGTGTCAAACGCTCGGTACACTCGCCGGTAGCCCATGTTCCTCTTCCTCCAGAGCGGCTCTCACGGTAAATCTTACCCATTGAGAATCGACTGAGCTGTCTTGGTCGCTTTACACGTGCTAGATGATTTGCCAAGTCTATCCTTCTTGTTGAATGGAGGAATTCTTTCCTGCGAGTGAAATAATGCGAGTATCTGGGAACTAAACATGAAGTCAGTCGCGGTAGACAGTCGGAAATACACTACCCAGACCTACTACGCACCTAGAATTACGGGTCCTTGAAATAGGTACGTCGACTGCCAAGTTCTGATAAAAGTAGGATGGAACTCAAGAGGACGAATATGCATGCAGTACACTGTCCAAGTCAACAACTCAGCTACCGAAGAAACCTTGATCTGGAAGGGTTGAGGAACAAGTGAGTCCGCAACTTAAGTATGCTTGGAAAAGTCACTCGAAGGAAGATTTACACACGTTAGCTCGTATTGTTCGAGTATTCTCTGAGCAAAATGTGAACGACTCGTACGAATGTGGACCCGGTAGCGTGGAGGTTTGCGGTGTAATGTAATACCGTGCTCCAGGGAAATCGTCATTCCTAGCACCTTGTTCTCCAAACAGGGTTTGGGGCCAAGGACTTTCGATTTCTAGAGACAATACCCGTACAGATACACCCTGCAGTACTGAACTTACTCCCTAACAGAACAACTGCCCCGTTATCGCTTGCTGCCTTAGGTAGCTATGAGGGGCCGAGATGACCGCGCTGCCGCTCGTACACTTATCAAAGACCAGACTCGGCCCATCCCTTCACTTTTCTTCCGAAGCACATTAATCATGCTGAATCTAACGTAGAAGTATTTTGCCAATTGAACTCACAAAGTCAGACGCCATCATTTTCGTGGGTGCCGCTGACTCACACACGGAAGCCTTTAGGAGGCCGACTGCTTAAGCACAGCCTGCAAAACTCTCGGGCTCAGCTTTCCCGTCGAACCGGACATGGATGTTCACTCAAGAAAGAAATACATGTGGCCAAACTGTATGCAAGTCATCGGGCGCGCACAACCGGAAATCTGCCGAAACCGGGAGCGAGCCAGCAGGACCAAGGCGGCTATGGTTTCATCTCTCCCCCAACCGGAGGAACTTCCAATTCGTATCCTTGCCGTAAACACTGTGTGAATCTGTACAGCACCTCTGCTATCCCTGCTTCTGATCTCCTTACTTGGAGTCAAGACTCAAGCGCATCTTCGATTCCTCGCCCCTTCAGATCTGCGCCGACGAGGTCAACATGCAGGTCGGCAGTTGTCCGTTGTCGCCCCTTTTGCAATCTGGCCCACTGTTGTAAATTGTCGGCGCCACTGTCATGCTTTCGTTATATTCCCATGGGCTGACAGGAGAACTGATATGATCGATAGCACACCGAGCCGGCGTCTTTTTGGACCCGAACCTGTCGGGGAGGAATATAAAGAGGTCCATTGATAGAATGAGATGTTAGTTCCTTCTCGTCATCATCACCATCATCATTCTCTGTGAACAATCTTGCTCTTCTCGCAACTCAGTCTGTCATTTCCCCCAGCTCATTCACTATGAAGTTCATCAACATCGTCGTCGCCCTTACCTCCGCCGCGCTCGTCACGGCTCTCCCCCAGCAGACTTGCGACAAGTCCCAGTGTGAAGTCAAGTGCAAGGCTGCCGGCCTGGTACGGTTTGATTCTGTCTCATCTTTGGATACCCGCTAACTTGAAGGGTTGTTAAGGCTGTCGATGCGGTCGACTGCTGGGGTGCCGCTCTTGTTTGCGCTTGCAAGTAAACATATTCTAACGCCAAGAAAACGTTCAGCGGCATCTCGTCCCGATCGGATGATGGCCCTTTTCTGAAAAAGGGGGGGCTGGGTGTTGGTTTTTAGAGGCGAAGCACAGGCCGGAGGCGCCTGGATCGATGTGCCCCCTTACTGTTAGACAGGCAGAATTCACTGCTCTATGAATACATGCTGCCTTCTGCAAAATCTGACATCGAAGGCATCGGAAGTGTGATTGACATGAAATTCACTCACATAATTATCCGATGACCTCATTAGAACGGAAACTAAATGCCCCCAGGAAGGGCTTCAATAGATAACATGTGTTTTGGCAGCCAACGTATGTATTCATCTAAAGCCCGGTTCTATTTACTTACCTTTTAAGCGAATTCCTATGGTACTTTACGCGATCCAACGAGTGCGAGATCATTTCTCGGGATTGAATTTCCACAGTAGACGTCGCGTAGTCCCCAGTCGTGGCACAAACAAATCAACGTCTCTGCCTATGAAGTTACGAGTGAAGTCAACCACAAGGCTATCGGCAAGGCTATTTCTCGAAAGGCTTCAGATGACGTTGATTTCGGGGTAGTTGTGAAGATGACAGCGGTGGTCTCGTGGGAACCGTGGAGACCGTGGAAGCCGTGGACGAAGAGGCGGGATGCCAGCCTTCGCCGAAGGACGCATTGTAGCCTGGCCGACCGAGGACTCTGTACCCGTTCGAATGCAGCTTGGGGCATCCGTAACAATGGGGAGCAAAATTTTCTCCAGCCAGTCGGAGCTGGTACATCAGCACTTACCCCTTATCATTTCTACTTTTCGCGCCCCTGTGGCCTGTACCCGTCCGGACGCTTTGAGGGAGTGATTTCTGGCCATCGATGACTGCTGCCTCTTCGACCTCCCTGGACATGCTTCGCTAGTTTTCTTTCTCAGAAGCGTAGCACAAGCTGTGAGACGCAGGCCGAGATTCGTTGGAATCCACGCGTCCTCACCTTGGTGTTCCGCAGCCTTAAGGGGCTAGGATCTGCTCTCGATCCATGATTGCGGGCTCCTCAACCTTGAGATGAACACCCAAAGGGCTGTATTTGATGGATCCTGGACGGCCTCCTTTCCCAACTAGGAGGCGCCTGTTGGATCAGAGGGGAGAAGCCGCTTCAGATTCCGAGCCTCCCCACCACTGAGCTTCTGGCGCTAATTTGCCGTGCATGCTGCAGTCTCCTGCCAAGAGGAAACAATTAACTAGATGCTCACCACCGCAAGCAGGCTAGACTCCTGTTTCAAGTTCAGGAGTATCTCAAGTCCGCGCTTAAACTGCAGTACCTGAGCACTGGTGGTGGCCACGGCAGCAGAGGAAACAGTATATGAGGAGAGGTAAGCCCGCTCCGAGCCGTAAGCTCTTGGAAGTTCTGCTCCATCAACTTTGTTCTCTTCCCTTCTTCACCTCTAGCTCGAGGCATTCCGTTCATTACCATCCCTGGTGGATACCACATTCTTTTCATCATCTCACATTCGCTCCCGACGATCTTTCGATCCCAACAACCATGGCTAAGCTTCAATCTGCCCTTGCCCTCCTGGCAGTCAGTGCCCTCCCCGGTGCTCTGGCCCACTACAACTTCGAGCGACTGATCGTCAACGGTAACGATACCGGCCCTTACGAGTACGTTCGGAAGACCACGAACTCGAACGGTCCCATCGAGGATGTCACGTCCCTCAGCATGGTCTGCAACCAGGGAGGCCTCGACGCCGACATCATGGCCGCTACCAAGATTCACACTGTCGCTCCGGGCGAAGAAGTGGGCTTCGGCATGAACGAGTACATTGGCCACCCCGGACCGACTGCTGTGTACATGAGCAAGGCCCCCGAGGGCGTCAGCGCCGCCGAGTACAAGGGCGACGGTGACTGGTTCAAGGTCTACGACCTCACCTACCGCTACATCGACAAGGACTACGGTCCCCAGTGGGCGAACTACGTCAGCAAGGAGGACATTGGCGTCCGAAACTTCACGTTTACGCTCCCTGATCAGCTCCCCCCTGGTGACTACCTCCTCCGCGGCGAGCACGTCGCACTGCACGCCGCTGGTGACTTTGGCAAGGCGCAGTTCTACATGGGCTGTGCCCAGCTGCGCGTCACTGGCTCTGGCGCGGGTACCCCTGAGCCTCTCGTCAAGATTCCTGGCGTCTACACTGGCAACGAGCCGGGCATTCTTATTGGCATCTGTGCGTAAATACCATGTTCTCAAAAGCAGGTCGTCTCTTCCTACTAACGAAGGCTTCCACCGCAGACTACCCTCCTCCCCAGAACTACTCGGTTGCCGGCCCTCCCGCTTGGCCCAACGCATGCGAAGACCACACCGTCAACCTCAACGGCCGGGAGAGCGATGGTGACTGCTCCCCTACCACCGTCCCCGCGGGCGTGACGGCTGCTGTCCCTCCCACTGGTGTTCCCACTGCCACCGCCCCTGCGTCTTCGGGCCCTGCATCGAGCGTCCCGGTCACTACATCCGCGGCCGCTGCTCCTAGTGCGAGTGCTCCTGCTGCCCAGGAACCTAGTGCTGTGGTCCCTGTTCCCAGTGCCAACGCGACCGTGCCGGGATCCGGAGCCGAGGATTGTGCTGCCAAGGCTGCGCGTCGTTGCGCTGTGCGGGCTCGTCGTGCCCACCTCCACTGAAAGTGTTGCCCTCTTGTCTGTTGGCAGAGAAGAGTGTCGGCATCCCCATGCTTAGAGCAGACCTGACAAGCTGAAAGCCTTGTTTTTCTTGTACAGAAGAAACTTTGTTTCACCTCGACCTTGAGGACGTATATATTCCGAGAATTGATCACAGTTTGGTGTACGTCGGTATTTTCATTTCAACGTGGTGGCTTCCAAGTCAAGCATTGATGCCACCAATTGACTCGGTTGATAAATCTATGGCGTTTTCGAGGTAGTCCGCGGACGATTCATTGCGTGAGGCTGTCCTAAAACTTCCGACGAAGCCGAGCGAGACAGGGTATTAGACACGCCGGACGAATCGGCGCACACTGTCTCGCCACCATGGGCCTCTTCGATTTGCGGAGAACATGATCTTGTGTTGGAAGCGTATTCCCGTCTCTCTGGTTGCCTAACACCCGGCTGAAAGCCGCTAATAGCCTTCATGCTGCGTCGATACACTGCCTTCTACGCTCGCTGTATTTGACTGGGCCCGAAGACGGGGCATGACCGGCGAAATATGACTTTACGATGCAGAAATAACACTTGTGTCCCATCCAATCAACCTACCTATGATGTCCGCCCCTCACACCAACCTTAATAACTAAGTATGCTGCCCTAGCCCTGTATCGGGCGTGTGGCATACAGGGGCTGGAGAGAGGGCACATAACCACGGCAATTACCGTCGGAGTCGGAGTCGTAATTTCTTGATACCCATGAGACGTGGGGGGGATACAGTGGCTCTACAGACGGTAACATCCTTGCAGATCCGGCAACGCGGACTGCTATGGCTGCTCAAGTGGTCGAGAGAAACAGGACTCTGGTACCAGATACTGTGTCACCCGCCCATGAGATTTCATGTTGACAGCTAGCACGACAACTTGACCGTGCTGGATTCGTGATGAACCGATAAGATGATCTTCATTGACCTGCGTTATGTTAGCATAGGTATGATGTCCATTCATGATTCGTTGGCCACAATACCTGCGGAACCTACAAGAAGTAGTTTTGATCGAATTATCGTGGAACTCTGGTCTATGGAATTTACGATGATATCTCGCGGTAACTGCCGTGCGACGTTTATGTGCTTCAAGTACAGAAACAGGAGTGGTTTGCGAGCACCACAACAGGATACATACGTGCGGTGAGGGATACACAATTTCTATTCGAAATACAGCCAATGAGAAGTGCCAAGATTCAGGCACGTTGCCGAGTATCAAGATTAACATCAGATGTCAGCAGCCTGCATAGCACCCTGTCCTTGCTCGAGATTAAACCCCATGCAGAAGTAGAACCGTAGTAATGATGAAGTGACGAATCACGTTGTAGAGTACCCGGTGTGAAACTCAGTCGTCCATGTTTTTTCTCTCCGGTATGTGAATTAGGCTATGGCAATCTTATTAGCTGCCCCTGAATAATACATGTAGGGATACTTTATTCAACGGCATCAGAAATCAGTGAGATGCCCGATGCACCTCTCCAGGTAGTCGGGGATCAGTGTCCTGAGCTGGCAGAGTACCAAAAAACCAGGAAGATAGCAGGTGTTCCAGATACAGCTCATGAGCCTATCTGTCGACGACCTCCTTCCTTGGAACAAATTCAGATACATCATGTCAGGGACACCCTTGTCGGGCATGGTATTTGTACAGAGCTTAGCAGCCGCAGTTTACTGTTGATGATCGTCTCTTCCCTGTCCGCGGAGTGTCGGCACGACAGCCAAGCTCTGGGTTTAAGAATGTACATCCTAGATAAATTGTGTTGATATATAAATTCACAAACTTGCATCTAATGGAAGTGAATCCCGATAAAACAATGAATCGCGAGCTCAGCTCCTACTTATCCTCTCAGACCCTCAGAAAACCTGATCTATTCGGCACATTGGGAAGTCATCTAGATTGTGACTTCGTTATGACTTTCGACATGCCAGCGGAATTCATGGGTTTGCTTCTCGGTATTCGGAGCCAGGCAACAAACTATCGAAGATACTGGTCCTGACCGTGTCTAGTTCCAGTACATCTTGGACCTCGTCGTCTATCGACTCCAAGAACCGCTCCTCGTCCCACTGCGGTTGCCAGCCGAGTTTGAATGCATTCACCGGGACAATGTCGGCGCTGCCGGGTTGTCAGACAAGTCCTCGCAAGGAATTCGAATCCAGCTGGGCTCACCTGGAAGTTCCGATAGCCCGTATGTACAGTCGCGGAAACCCAAGAGAATCGGCCGCCGTATCATAGTCGGGCCAGACATGGGTGGTTGGTTCGTTGACAAGACCCCGAGCGTGCAAAGACCTTACAAGGCGTTCCATGACAGCCCACCAATGTATCCGATGGGTGACTGTGAAGTAGTATCCGCTCCGGCCGCTCGGCAGCGGTTCTTTGAGCAGAATCTTCTCAGTGAGGAGCGCATAGAACTCCACCAGGTCGGAGATATGCAGTGCAGGCGGGCTCTGTGCGTTCACCTTAGCAATCGACATATCTACCTCTAGGCTTGCAAAGAGCCGCAAACTTACCCCATCTTTGTCGAATCTGTACACAATCTTGTCCTTCATACTGGCTCTGACAAATGCTGGGATGTTCACAGACAGCTTCCTGAACTCGCCTGTACCTCGCCCGTCTTTGAAGTTTCAGCTTGTAAGCAATCTTAATCGTCGTGCGGGATTATTGCAGACCACTTACACACAATCGGCACACCAATAATGAACGTGGTCACACCCAGAGCCTCGGCGAGCTCTACGGCCAGGATGTGGTTCTATTCGTGGTCAGTAAGCAGAGCTGTCTTACCCCTGAGCAAGAGTCTGACATCATCTTACCAATCGCACATGATGCGGCCCTCCAATCTCCTTCTCTTTCTCAAAGATAATGTCGGTATCTCTGACCTGACCGAACCGCCAACCACCTTCTTCAGAGAAAACAGTAGCCACAGAAGACTGATTCGGGAGTTAACGAGATATTTCATATTTGTTGAGGGGAGGTAAGTACAACTGACAAAGATGAAGTACTTCTCTTCTCCTGTGCTCTTGCGACGCTCGCCAAGGCCCTTGATGAGGTTGGACAGGAAGCGCGAATCAATGGCGCCTGCATTGTGCACAATGACATCAACTAGGACAATGTCAGTGATGTCATATGTGCTACTCGGATATTGCAAAACTTACTCTCATTGTCAACTATCATCCCCTTCACAGATTCCTCGTTGGTCAGGTCAACCAATACTGGATTGGCGCCAATGTTGGCCAACTTGTAGATCTGGTCCTCCGATCGAACCGCAGCGAAGAACTTTCCCGTTTTGAGCGGGCCACTCTTGTGAGAGAGGAAGTCAGCAAGAACGGAACCGCCGCTGTTGTTTTGTCAACTCCGAGCTCTTCAGGAATTCGGGGATCGAGAGACAGTACATGTATCCTGCGGCTCCAGTGATGAGAATGTTTTGGCTCATTTTGAGGTTAGATGAAAGTTTCTGTCGTTGATAGGAGAAGGCTAATTTGTATCGCATATCCTAATTATGAGCTATGACGCCCATCCTCCTACTTATACTCATGTTCTACTCCTATCCATCTTAGAATTCATGTTGTGAAACAGACAATCGATGGTGTAATTCCCTCGGAACTGTCATGAGATTTCTTATTAGACATCATCACCGGTATTTAGGCCGTCGAGGCACGTATGTGAACGTTCATGCCCGCACCCGGCAAGTCTTACAGCCCAGCTGAAGGATGCGGCGCAGTCAATCTCTCGGCCGGAATTCCGCGCGATTCCGCCACTTGCTGGAGCGTACGGCGCAACCCCGCACTGTTTGGCTGGCATTTGTCCGAGACCACTGCGGAACACCACCAACAATTAGTCATCCCGGGACTGTCAACCCACGTCCTTTAGAACGGAGGTCTGTAATCACGGTAACCATGGTTATTTCCCCATGCACTTTCATCCGACTGAGCCATGGAATCCCGCGGAGACAACATTGAGAAGCGTCCGAGAGCGCGGCCAACGATTGCCCGCAAATCAGTGAGTGCTCATCAATTCTGATACTGATTGGTCGCCAAAACAAGCTGACTTCTTTGTACAGTGTGATCAATGTCGATCCCGAAAGGTCTGCTTCTATGGCATGTTTCTGAGCTGAGACAGCGGCAGAAGGACTGATGTTCGTTCGGACCAGATCGGTTGTGACAGAGGGTCGCCATGTTCGAACTGCATCTCTTCTAGAGTCAGCTGCACCCACAGCGCGGTTGCATCCAGCACAACATCTCCCAAACAAAGAGTGTTGATCTCGGCTCAGTAGTGAGTTCATCCTTGAGAAGCATGGTCAGGCCGCAACATATATCGATCACTCACTGTTTCTTCAACGTCTAGCGAGCAGAAAATAGACGACATTGTGAAAGGCATCGATGGGATCAAACTCATGCTGGAAAGGCTTGGGACGCCTTCTAACATAACTCCACCTGCTTCAGTGTCACCACGATCGTCTACTGAGGTTACACCCGTACGAAGTTTGGCCGAGAAAAACGGTGCTGCCCATGAATCGTCTTGGGACCAGTCGGCGCACATCATCAGCCTTCTGAAATCAGTTATCGATGACAGGCACTTGAATTCGGCCGATGCGGGGTCTGAAGTCAGTGATGTGGTACTGTCACTGACGAACATTGTACGAACTCTCGAAGACCCATCCCCGGTTCGAAGCTCGCACTCGCCGGAGAATGCTTTCATCAAGACACGTCGCAGTAAACCAAGCATGCCACCTCTCGACGCAGCTTTGGAAGTGCTGCGGTGGGTTCGGGGTCAGTCAGATCATCCAAAAAGACGCACCTCAAGTTACCTAGCTAACAGAACCCTAGGTCGCGAGAGCTACTTCAGGATCTCCCGGATCGCACAAGTACTGCCCCTTGAACGGTTTGCAGAGATCTGCCAAAAGGTGTACTTCGCCATCGACGATTACGACGAGATTGACTTCATCCTCGCCAACGGATACTTGGCCTATGTGCTGGCCGAGCACTTGCTTGTTTCCGTACAAGAGGAATACCGGGAGTACTGGTTGCTGTGTCGGAAAAACCTGCACGACTCTCTTTCAAAGCTTCCAATCCTTCTTCCGACATCCATGAATTCCATTGCAGCATTGACAGTGGCGGTAATTATCGCAAGTCTTACTCGTAATAGGGCCTATGGCTGACCAACAAGCAGGCGTTTGATGCCATGGAAAATTCCAATGCCCAGGTAGCCTGGACATTCATATCTTCAGCGTCGAGTCTCTGCCATGCATTGGGATACCACAGAGCCCACGGACTAAGGAAAGATCGGGACGAACCCTCGCGCATCACCCAACAGAACTTATTCTGGGCCGTCTACAGTCTCGACAGAGGACTGTCCTTACAGCTGGACCGGCCGCCTAATATCAGAGACTCAGACATCACAATACCGTTCGACCCGGCTTCACAACCTCGGATTATTAGACTTGCCAGGATCCAAGGAAAAGTCTACGACCAGCTTTACAGCTCTTCAGGGCTGTCACGAACGGATGGTGGAAGGAGCCAGGATGCAGAGATACTTGCCAATGAGTTACGGGAACTAATCCAAGAGACACACGTTGACATGCAGGTTGGTCAAGCCCCAAGTCACCCACCATAGAAGCTTTCGCTGACGCTCATGCACTCTCACAGAATGCCACAGCCCAACCTGTCGATGCTGATGGAGATCCGCTGCACCTGTTGTATCTTCAATGCAGCCTAGTGTGTCAATCTTCCCTCTTGACTCTCATTCTCCGAGCCATCCCTGCCGAGAATCAGTCTCCCAGCGGCGCCACGGATGAATGCGTCGCGGTGGCGCGTCTCACCCTGGACATACACCACCAGTGTATGGCGAGCATCAAGAACTGCAAGACGGACCCGCAAGTCGTGAACAAGTACATTAGTTGGTGGGTTGGCACAAGTCCGGTTCAGAGCGGGGTTGTATCAGAGTTGATTGCTGACTTACGCAGGGCTATCTTGAATATTCCGTTCGTGCCTTTCAGCGTCTTGTTCATCCATGCAGTCAGAACTTTGGACATTGCAGTCCTGTCCTGCCTCGAACGCTTCGCCAACTCGTTGCAACCTCAGATTGCTCCTTCAGAGGACACAACTCATCCTTATCGACTCTATCAGTTGCTGTGCAAGGCCGCGCGGCTGCATGTCGAATCCAAAACCGGGTCGCCCATCTCTACTTCAAACTCTACTCCAGCTGAGTCTGTGGCGCATATCGACTTTTCGCAACTTGGCGGCCTGGAGGAAGCGGCTGCGGCAAATATTTCGGAAGGGGATGGGTCCCAGTGGCTTGGGTTGAGCGAGTGGTATTACGGAAACCAACAGATGATGAGTTTGCTGCGCGATAGTGCAATGTACTGAGACTGCAACGGGGAGTGTGGAATCACTCTGGCTTGACTGTGGTTCTGTATCAACGTTTGGGCGGAGTGCTCGTTGAAGCATACCCAAACAACAAGACAGACTCTTTTGAACGTAGAGAATCAGTGGTCAGAAAAGCTGCAGAAGTTGTCAGGTAACAGAAGAACAAGACAATGAGACCTTCAAGAGCACTGTCAACGCGTAACGGATTCCAACAACTCAGCAACGGTTGAGTTGATCAGCCCTGATGGTCTAGCGGTATGATTCTCCCTTAGGGTTGTCTTTCGACATCTCAATCCTCAAGGATGGGAGAGGTCCCAGGTTCGATCCCTGGTTAGGGCCCAACAATGTTTCTTTTGCTCTCCACAACCGTCGTTGAGTGGAGTTGATTGAATTTTTACATCTCGACCCATCTCGGAGCGAAGTGGAGGCAGAATTTGCTGCTAGCGCGAACCAAGCACATAAAGAGTCTCTCGTTCTAATATGCTCTTGAAATGTATCTTTCATTACAGCCCAGTTGAAAGCTAATTTGTGTTGTTCTTTCTATGTTTTGATTCAGGCATGTCGAGTTGTGTGAGTTGGTACACATGAAAGCAGCTACAACTGTATTAAGGTTTCCACTACAGAAGGAAGGCTAACTAACCCAGTCTGTCTTACTAGGTTACTTACTTACTTACACACCATGAGTTGAACATGTTTTCTACCTTCTTTCAAAAACAAAGTATTCAATTCGCTTGCTTGCATTACTGATTAAGTGGCGAGTAATCTAGTCTAGTCTATGTCTTGTCGGTTCGTATGCCGTGCGGCAGTCTAACGTCTATGTCGTTGTCTAGGGTATCATAGTCTATGCCTCAGTCCCCAACCCTTTGCCATTACCCGTGAACATGCAATCATTACGCTTCCAAGCGCCAGACATACCCCAGCCCAAATCCAGGCGCTGGAGTACCCAAACTGGCGCACCAATGCGCCTCCCACCGGCGAGCCCAGCAGGAGCGCAACCGACATGACGGAGTACGCCATGCCGAGCCGAGTACCGATATAATTCCGGTCCGCCGTGATCTGCGTGAACGTGGTCGGCTGCAGCGAGAAGAAGCTCCCGCTGCTGAAGCCGTAAAACACGACGACCGCGATCAGACCGGGCGTGCTGCTGACGGCCGTCAGGCAGAAGGCCGAGACGGAGAGGATTAGCACCGCCACGACCAACATGTTCATGGCGCCGACGCGGTGCGCGAACAGGTTGGGGACGGTACGGCCGAGGATGGACGCACCGTTGAGTATGGAGAGCAGGTAGGGGGCGACGCGCGGCGTCGCCGTCCCGGTGGCCAGGGCGTACTTCTGGACGTAGACGAACGGGGTGTACATGCCTAAAAACACCAGACAGCAGGCGCACACGAAGAGCAGGTAGGGGACGTCGCGGAACGCGGACCGGTCGACCCAGGCGCGCCGCTGCGGCGAGGCCTTTGGCGTGTGCATTGTCACGATGGAGACGCCCAGCGTCGTCAGGGCGATCAGCGCCATGGTACACACTGTCCATCGGAAGCCGATATCCGGCTGTAATGAACGGAACATGATGGGCAGGACCAGGCTGTGAGAAGGAAAGTCAAAGTTAGCCCTATCCGGTGGGATACTTTTCGGTATCGCTTCATGATGTAAGGGGAGTTGTCGAGGTGACTTACCCGCCAACACCACTCCCGGCCGCGGCGATGCCAGTGGCCACGGGCAGCTTCGTGGTGAACCACGGAGACAGGACTGCCACGCCCAGGACGGCCAGACTTCCCATCCCGATGCCAACGCAGAGACCCTGCGACAGCAGGAGTTGCCAGAGGGTGCTGCTCAGACTCTGCGTGATGGTACCGACTACAATAAGGAGAGACCCCACCCACAGGAGCTGGCGTGCATAACCCAAGTCAAAGACGGGGCCGGCGATGAAGCCCAGGAACACCATCAGAAAGCTCTGCAAAGAGCCAATGGTCGAAATGGCGAACGGGCTGTAGTCCCTCAGCAGGTCATCTTCATAGTAAGCCTGAAAGGTTCCGAAGCTCGCAACGAGGCCTGGTTGACGCATGTGATGTCAGCGCGCCGGCCCATCCCGCGTCCAAATGCTACGACACGTTGACAATGACAACTCTCTACCTATGCAGAGTCACTTGCATGCGCTTGCACTTGCAGCACCCGCAGTACACTACTGCCTCCCCGGTCGACGTTGCATCCAAGTCGGCTGGCATCGGATTATGGAATCCGCAGGGATCGATTTCCGAGGTCTTCGCAGGGATTACGAGGTCCAACTCACCCCACGTATTGAAATAAATGAAAAACGAGCCAAGGACCTGCAGCCACGCCTTTAAGCCACCGTTCGGAGGCCCCGCTGGCTTGGCGATGGGAGATTGTGGCGGCGACGGCTCGCCGTTGGCATTTTCCTCGTCCATCTCGGAGGACAGAGTCGGGCCCTCCTGGTCGGTGTCGTCCGGCCCTGCGGGCTTTTCTTTCTCTGCCGCAAATAACATTGCTTGTCCGGGATAACGCTGTTATCGGCCGCCCTAGTGTAACGAAGAGAGTAGTGTAGAGCGCGCCTCTGCTCGCTTTCTCTCTCTCTCTCCCTCTTCCAGTCCTCTCCCTCCCCCTCACACAGGCGCGCGCCGCGCGGTTTGGGTCCGACAAATAATTGCTGGCGACTCGCAAGGGCCCAGGATGATGTCGCGATTGGTGGTGTACCCTCGATCGGGGTCGGGTGCGCTACCCTTTGAGGACGGCCGGTGGGAGGCTAGAGACGAAAAGAGCAGTCGTTGTTGGCCAAGCCGGGTAAGGGATCGCCGGTGCAGATTAGAAGGGTTGCAAAGAAAAAAAATGAATAATTATCGCAGCTCTCTGGATGAAGAAGGTCGCAGTGCGTCGGTGTCATTCTCAGTTCTCAGTTCAGCATCCTCATTTCACTTTACGAAGCGTCTCGGGCGGGCAGCCCTGGGGTTGATGAAGCCGCAGACGGCAGGTCGCACTGCAAAAATCCTTCCAGCCTTTCTCGGTGTTGAGGAGTGCCGCCGGCATTGAGGCATTTGGGTCTCGTCGATACCTCGGAATAGTGGAGTGACGGATTGATAATGTCTGGACGTTTGTGGTTAGTTTACACTGGGCCCTGGGCGGTGAATGAAGAAATGGCCTTTTCGACTCTTTTTTTCCCCTTCGGCTACATTCCGTCATTTCGCAGCGGGGACTTAAGAGTTTTCCCAGCGTGACTGGCTCCGAGTTCCCTCCAGACGCCTGTTAATGCCATTCTCGCCTGCTATTCCCGGAGAATAAGCAGAAACTCCTCTGTTGATGGCATGACCTTGTTCAGCGTCGGTGATCAAGGACCTGGCTATGGGGACTCGTTCATCTTTTCCAAGTAATTGCGCAACACAGCTATGGGGATTCCTGTTTCTGCCATACAACTCACGTCGGTGTGGCCTTCTAAACACGCGGATGACGTAGGAATCCCAATTCTACCCGAACTCATCCCACTTCCCTATCGTTGATTCCGCAGTGTCGGAACGGGGATGCGGAACGTGGAGGCTTCGGGATCCGGGCTTAAAGAATCGCGCCTTATCGTGTTATCGTCAACCCAACCCACGTATCCGTATCGTGCTCGGACTTCGGTCTTGGCTCCCCTGAAAATCAAAGGCGATCCATCATCCAGCTGAGGGGCCCCTTGCGGCACAGCCGCACACGTTGATTGAAATTGCGGACGTGCCCGGCGGCATCTGTGGGCGACTGACTCTGTCTCTGACTGATTCTTTACAGATCTACGGTACGGAACCCGGGAGATTAGATCGCTTTTCGTCTTTCGATTGGCTGAGCTGCTCATCGTACAAGGTGTCTCTATGTCTCTAACATTACAATCCAATGATTGTGGCTTTTTGGTTAACGCTCCCGACCCGTTTGGAAAAAATACCCAGACACCATCCGTATCCATTGACACAAAAAACACAACGCCCCCCCTTTTACTGAGTCAGATACGCCAGATACTGCTTCCACCCCTCGCCCTCGCCGACGTAGCCAATGTACATGTCTGGTCTGACAACGACGACAAAGTCGTCCTCGTCCTTCACCCAGTCGCCCGAGAACAGCGAGCCCGCGGCAGCAGACTCTTCGGTCGCCGTCGTACGACTCTCCGCAGTGTGGGGAGTGACCCTGAAGAATCTGGCCACATCCTTGAGACCATCTGCCGGGGCGGGGCCGCTGCCCTGCTGGCCTCCAATCTTCAAGACCAGGTGCTTGCCGTACTTGCCCGCCACCAGGTCGTACAGACGCTTCGGCTCCTGTTCGGACGAGGGCGTCAACAGAACATCCGGGCAGCGCCGTCCGGCGGTCCAGAAGCCACGCGTGGATCCCTCGATCAGGGGCGAACCGGTGCCATCGTAAGACACGCCCATGCCTAAAAGGAGAATATTAGCCGAAAACTCTCTTCTCGTCGGTTTCGGCACCGAGGAGCAGGGGAGGGCGAAACAAGCGCCCTACACCACCGCCTGCTGTCGGTGCGCGTGCGTTCCGTGGAAACCTTCTAGAAACGACCGTTTTCCCCGTACTCTATGTAACTGTGGACACGCCCTTCATCTTGTTCCCCCTTCTTTTTTGGGGGCCAACTTGCGGGCACACACACACTCTAACAGAGTTTGGGGAAGCAGGCTTAATAACGGGAGACAAGCTTACCTGTGATGTACCCGGCATTCTTCTCGATTGTGGAGACGTACTGCTTGGCCGTGTGGACGGTGTCTCTGACCAGGGCCGCCGCGACGTCGATGACACCCTGGGCCACGGTGCGCCGCTCAATGTCGTAGCTCTTGATCAGCTTGTCGACGGCCGCAGGGCTGAGCTTGTCGTTGGTGAGCACCTCGGCGAGTCTCCACGCCAGGGCGAAGGAGTCGGCCACACCGGTGTTGAGACCCTGGCCTCCGTTGACCGAGTGGACGTGTGCGGCATCGCCCGCCAGGATGATGCGCCCGTCGCCGTTCTGGGAAACAAAGGTGCCTGCAATGCGCTCCTTGACTGTACTGCGGTGTCAGCGAGTCCTGGCTGGGGTGCAGCTTGTCGTCGTCTCGGGGAGGCACACTTACCATCAAATGTGCTGAACCACTCCGTCTTCTTAAAGTCCACGCGGTGAGGGGCCATGTGCTCGCGGATCGAGTTCTCGGCCTTCTCCTGGGTGATCTCGCCATCCAGCAGGATGTAGAAGCGCGCCATGTCGCGCTCTCTGGGGATCCATGACACGCGGCTCTGGCCGTTGAGCTGGAACGTGATGATCTCGGGGCAGACGGGGAAGTCGGTGTCGATGAAGGTGTCCAAAACGGCCCAGATCATCTCGGGCTTGGTGCCGGTGAAGCTGATGCCGAGGGCGTTTCTGACGGTGGAGCGGGCACCGTCGGCGCCCACGGCATACTTGCTGCGGATGGTGCGGCCCTTGTTCGTCGTTACGACCACGCCGGCCTTGTCCTCGGAAATAGTCGCGACCGTTTCCCCGTAGGAAATGGGCGTCTTGAGGCGCTGGGCGAGGACCTGCTCGATGACGGGCTGTCCGAGCATCAGAAAGTTCTTGCGGAAGGTGTGCTCCAAGCCCGTCCACCAGTGGCTTTGACGGGACTTGAAGTCGCCCTCGGCAAAGGTCGAACTTGCTGTGAAAAGGGGGTCAACACTGTCGTTGGCTGTCATTTTCTAGTTGCGACTCACTGTTGCAGGTGATGCCCTGGGGCAGGAGCTCGTCGAGAATGCCAACGACTTCGAGGTATTGCTGGGTGCGCGCATTCATCGCATCGGCTCTGCCGAGCTCCAGAGGGCCCTCCTTGCTGTCTGGACGACGATCGTCAGCTGCGTGCGCTCAGACACGAAAGACACGAAAATCCTCACCAATAATGCAGACCGAGACACCCAGCGACTCTGCCAGGTGTCCAGTGAGCAGACCCGTCGGTCCACCTGGAATTCAGTTAGAGATCGTCGCCGACGGTTCTCGGATTCCGAGCAAGACTTACCGCCGACAATGGTCAGGTCGACCTGAGTCTCTTCGCGAGGAATGGAACCCATTGCTGCTGCAGGTGTGTGTGCGCATGTGTGTGGTGGGTGGATGTGATCTGTGTTGTGTCGTGCAAAGACAAGAAAGGGGGGAGAAGGAGTGACGGTGTAAGTGTGGTTAGAAACGGCGACGATGGCTTCAACCTCAACAAGTAGTGTGAGGTAAGTAGGTGTAAGTCGCAGGGCCCAAAGATGTGGCTCCGGCAAGATGCAGCCGAGTACGAGATCCTGCGAAGTGAGCAAAAGTTTCCGAGTCGAACGACTGCCGATTGCTAAGCCGATCAGATCAGGGGCGGAGATGTCGTGCTACCTGGTCGCAGACGTTGTCCGATGGGAGGCTTACTAGATATCTGACGACGGAGGGGCGAGGAGCGGAACGGGGGGGCCCAGATCCGGGATCAAGTTCGATGACGCCGAAAACAGCTCCGTACATGTGCCGAGCACGGTGAGCCCGACGTCAAAGGGATATCGCGACAATCATCTGATATCGGAGTGCGCCGGGGGTGTTCCTGAATTTCCTGACATGGAATCGAATGCTACGTCTACGCACCCTCGACGAGGTGGATGCACTCCGCAAACAAGTCCTAACTCCCCAGCCGCCCCCAGCGGCCGCGATGACCTTATAAACTTGAATGTTCTCCCGACGATCTCAATGTGACATGCCACGACATGCCAATGTCGCAGTGCAGTGGCCTCCCCGGCATGCTGGATAGACCTGCCCTTGTGAGGAATCATCGCCGCCGCCGTCCGGGGCCTCTCCATGGCTGCCCGGGCATCGTCGCCCGGGGCTACTGGCCGATCGGGTAAGGCGTCCTTGGACGACCTCGGGGGCTCCTTGTCTCCGTAGCCGCGGGAGGATCCTGCCGCGACGGAATCTGGCCCATGTTCGACGACATCTGCCGCGGCATCCCACCCAGAGACTGCGAGAGCCGTGGTCGAGGTGGCGCCGTGGCTCGATTCTGTCCACCCTCTCCACAGGTTCCACGCCTCCTAACCGGGATCTACCCACCTTCCTCGACGTCTCCCGCGCGGCTGCGACTTAGATCTTGGACCTCCTGGCCAATCTGCTGCTCCGGGCAGAGCCTGTCTTTGCGATCCAATGCGAGAGCCCACCGTCCAGAGCCCGCCCGTGGGTCGCCAGCCTGGATGCTGTCAAACTTGGCCCAGTTCGTGCGGCGCATGAGACTTTCCTGATCCTGCTGGGGCCCGTGCTGTAGGCCAAGAGAAAAAATTGTCCATGCATGGGACGACAGGGCTGGCTGCCGGGTGTATTCTGCTCCCGGCCATGTGTTTTGCTGTGGTGTTTGCACCAAAGTACGCGCATATGCTATCGTGCTATCCAGCCAGACCCCCCGTGGCAACATGCCATCTCGAAGCAGCCGTGGAAAGAGTGGAGGATGTCCCGGGAGAGGAGTGGACTGCCACATCCGGAATATGACCAATATGGGCCAGATAATGGGGGATGGCCAGATGTGACCTGACGCATCGCCCTCGGCGGGCAGTGCCGTGCCTCCTTGTTGCGACCCTTTCCCTGTGATCATCATCTCCGAGCGTGGGCTTCTGCATATGCAACGTTGAGAGATCATACTCTACGGCCTGGGAGAGCCCAATATAAGCCGCTTGTCCTTCCCGAGCCGTCGGGATTCAGCACCCCTCAAGCCAGGCTCATTTTGAGTTAAGATCAAGCTGCGTCTTCCAGCCCTACTGAACTCTCTTTTGATTGCTAGTTCACTCTCTTCTTCCATCCAGGCCCTCCCCTACCTCCTTGCCTCACCTCCTTCCTTTCCCGGACACTCAGCTGTCATACCAACAACACACATTCACACACACACACACACACGCACACACAACATGCCTTCTGTCATAGAAGCACCCGTCCGCCAACCCTCGCCCGAGGTCAAGCTTCTGTCCAAGGTTGACTCTCAAATCATGGACGAGGAGGCTCTTACCACCGCTGCCACCATTCTGGACATCATCTGCCGTTACCGCCTGAGACGGCCGAACGAGACATGCCAGACCGAGCTCGAGGGTAGACTGGGCTTCCTCTCCCAGATCTACAGGAAAGTCAAGTCCCAGAGCAAGATCCGCATGTGTCTTCCCGCTTTCCCCTTCAAGTCCCCCAACACACAAGACAAGGTCCTCAGCCGCCTGCCGGACAAGGCAGACGAGTTTGCCCTTTCCAACCTCAACGGTCTCTGCGCCGCCATCAAGGACTTTTACGAGCCCGGCGCGAAGCTGACCATCATTTCGGATGGACTCGTGTACAACGGTAAGCCATCTCGACAAGCCACAACTTTTCTCTTTCACCAATCTGACACGGTTTGCGCCAGACCTCCTCGGTGTCCAGGACAAGGAAGTTTGGGCCTACGGCGAGACTCTGCGCGGTATTGCCGCCGAGAAGGGCCTCACCCACATCCAGTTCTCCCGTCTCCAGGACCTTGTCCACCTGCCTAACCTCCCCAACAAGCTCGAGGAGATCACATACGTCGCCAACGCCACCAACTTCCGCCGCGCACTTCTCAACACCTTCGGCAGGTCCGACTACGACCCCTCCAACGAGATCTCCAAGAACGAGGACACCTGCATGACGTATCGCGGATACATAAAGTTCCTCGAGACCGACTTGCGCCATGTTTACCCCGTCGGCGAAGACCGCTCCAAGAACAAGTTCAAGAATGGCATCGAGTACATCTCCAAGCAGATGCTCCAGCGCGGTGATGTAAGTCCAAGACCAGCGCGTGATAGAAGCACCAATATTGACAACGCAAAATAAGGCCTTCGCCCGTGCTGTGCGCGAGAACTTCCGCGACCACATCCGTCTCTCCATTCACCCCTCCGTCGGCGAGACCAAGATCCCCATCAGCCCCCTGCCGACGAGCACTTACTACACCACCCCCTGGCACTGCTCCATCGCCTTCAGCCTGAGCGGCGCCATCACCACCGGCCCCCGGTCCGAGTTCGAGAACGACCCCAAGTACGAGCTCGTCTACGAGGACGGCCGGCCCAGCTACTTCCGCGAGAAGAGCGACCTCCTGAAGTGGGAGAAGGACGTCACCTTCGAGCCCCTGTACCCCTGCGGCATCGTCATCCGCCCGGCCGCCGGCCCCAAGAAGCTCTCCATCCACGACGTCGACGCCAAGAAGGTGCGCGCGCTGGCCGAGGTCAACTCCCCCGTCATCATGCGCGGCTTCTCCAAGACCAAGGACCGCGACCTGTTCGTCAAGAAGTCGGAGGAGTTCGGCACCCCCTTGCCGTGGAAGTTCGGCCTCGTCCTCGAGGTCAAGGACCAGGGTGCCGACAGCCGTGGTCTGAACAACGTTCTGTCCGCCGAGTGGATGCCCTTCCACTTCGATGGTCTGTTCAAGACCCATAAGGTGCCCCAGGAGGACGGAACCGAGAAGCTTCTCCCCAACCCTCCCAAGTGAGTCCACTCCGTATTAGTGTACGACACAGCCTCGTCCATCTTACTAACACCATCATCAAAAGGTTCCAGTTCTTCACCTCGGTGACCCCCTCGCCCAAGGACACCGGCTTCACCCTCTTCACCCCCTCCCGCCTCGTCTTCCAGAACCTGCCTCCTCACCTCTCCCTCGAGAAGCTCTCCAAGCTCACCTGGAGCGTCCAGACAAGCTCCTTCGACGCCATCAAGATGACCGGCCTCCCCCTCGTCAGCCTCCACCCCGTGACGGGCGAGCCCTGCATCCGCTACCACGAGCCCTGGCCCCAGTCCAAGACCGTCTTCGACGCCACCGACGTGACCCTCGACGGCCTCAGCCCGAGCGAGAGCACCGAGATCTGCGACGTCCTCGACTCCCTCCTGCACGACCGCCGGAACTGCCTGTACTTCTCCTGGGAGGAGGGCGACTTGCTCGTGAGCGACAACATCCTGGCGATGCACACCCGCAGCGACTTCAAGGCCGGCTCTCCGAGAGAGCTGTGGCGCATCCACTTCGACTAAGAAGATGAACATTAACGGATTGACATAATTATCGGTTGTATATAAACAGGCTGTAAAAAGTTGTAGCATGGATTTAAGGATTCCCTCTCTGTTGGTTTCATTTGGCATAGACAATTTTTTTTTGGGTAGTTTGAAGCGAATTCAATCAGTTCACAATCATTGCATGCATGTGGCACAACCGGGTAGATTACACATGACAGTTGTCGCGCTCTTTCATCAATGTGAATGGTCTCAAAGATTCTTCTTACTTCTGAAAAGACCATTACTCAGCTATTTACCAAGTATTCCCCCTCACGTTCAGTCGCGACGTCTTTTACAAAACTCCGGCCCTCTGTAGTTCATTTCTACCCATTTCAAGCCCTGCACATGTGTAGAGGCCTACCAATAGGTCCGAACGCGCACGGCGGCAAGGTAATTATGAATAACGGTCACCATGATTTGGAGAATGTCACCGGATCAGCCCTCATTGGCGTATTGCCCCCGCATGCCAACTGCCTTGATGCCGAAACTGGAAGCACTTGCTCTGCAGAATTCAGTTATCGTCCTTCTTTCCGACCAGTCAAGAAGCAACCATGAAAAGCCCAGGAACGGCCTTGCAGCGTTTAGTTGCGTGGCATTATCCCAACTGGGGTATCACATGCGGGTCATTGGCCGCATGCAGACAAATTAGCCGTCTTTCTTGCGGCTTGCCTTTCTAGAGTCCAATAGAGTGTTTCGTAACACGCGGCACGATGGCTTGATGATTATGTATGACCATGCAAACGTCTGTTTGCTTCTGCATCTGGTTACACAGAACGCAACGTTTGCTGCCCATGTGCTTTTTCCGGCAGGTGGTGATTGGGTTAGTGAGGAGGGGTTGCGTTCTTGGCGACAGCCTGCCGTGATGAATGAATACCTATTGTGCAGGACAATGGCTCGGGTGGTCTTAATGCGGCTATTATTTGGGGAAACTGCCTGTATCATATTCCATTGGGCTTATTTATACGTCCTTCTTGTTCTTCTTCGCCATCTTCTGTGCCCCACCAATCTACTAGTATGTTCGAGGTAGTATGCTGCTTCTCATCAGGTAGGACCATGGCATACGCGTATCTGGCTCCGCTTGTAATTGTTGCCATTGCTGTTTTCCGCTTGCGGAATGTCGGCCGGAGGCCCAAAGGCTACCCTCCCGGTCCTCCAACATTGCCTCTGATTGGTAATTTACACCAGATCCCACCGAGAAGATCCCACCATCAGTTCAAAAAGTGGGCGGAGGAGCACGGGTATGTCGGTCTACGCCTAAAATTCTACGAAAGCAACTTTGAACGGTGTCTTAACAGTTTATACGTAAACAGCCCGGTGTACTCCCTCATTCTTGGCACCAAGGTTATGATTGTTCTCTCATCCGACCGTGCGGTAAAAGACCTTCTGGACAAACGCAGCAGTATCTACTCATCTCGGCCCGATACTTACATCGGAAATATAGCCAGTGGAAACCTCCGCGTCGCTCTCATGGTATGTTCCGGGAAAGCCAACATAGGGGCCACCCAGTCCCCTGTCCACTATGCTTCATCTTTCAACGCTGACAGAAGACAGAAATACGGCGATACCTGGCGCATGGTTCGAAAGATATTACATCAAGTTCTGCACATCAACGCAGCCAAGGGCTACGTTCCATACCAGGATCTCGAGAGCAAGCAGATGCTGTTTGGGTTTCTGGAAGAGCCGCGTCATTTTATCGACCACATCCGCCGATTCACCAACTCGCTGACGACCCAGATAGTGTTTGGGTTCCGGACCACAAGCATCCACGACGACAAGTTGAAGAAGTTGTACCACTGTGTCGAGAGGTTCAGCGAACTCGTGGGGTCTTCTGGGGCTGCTCTCCTAGATGTGTACCCGCCTCTCAGACATTTGGGTTTCCTGTCGCTCGGGAAGAGATACGCCGAAGCCTTGCACAAGGAAGAGAGTGCTTTATATGTCGGCCACTGGATGGATGCGAAAGGCGCGTTCTCCAGGGGACAGCCAAGGTGAGCGAGAAGCAGGACAATCTCTTGGTCTAACAGAATGCCGAAAAGGCTGACCAAGACCAGCCCTGTCTCTGCATGGGTATAGTCGAAAGCCAAAAGAATCATGGTTTCTCTGATGACCTGGCCGGGTACATATCCGGCTCTGCCCTCGAGGCCGGTTCGGACACCACCGCAGCCACGCTGACCGGCTTCATTCAGGCCATGGCCATGTACCCTTCAGTACAGAAGCAGGCGCGAGAAGAGCTAGATAGAGTATGTGGCACAGAAAGACTCCCGGACATGGACGACTGGAACTCCATGCCCTACATACGAGCATGTATCAAGGAGGCTCTGCGTTGGATGCCAACAGCCATTCTCGGTTTGCCGCATGCCGTCACCCAGGATGACGAGTACATGGGCTACAAGATCCCCAAGGGGGCGGGCGTCATGCTGAACGTGTGGGCAATCAACATGGACGAGAACCGATTCGAGGACCCCAGAGCCTTCAACCCCTCGCGTTACATAGGCGACGATCAGAACTCATTCGAGTCGGCGACGAGTGGCGACCCTGCAAAGCGTGACCACTACGTTTTCGGCGCCGGCCGACGTCTCTGCCAAGGGACGCACATCGCCGATCGATCAATGTTCTTGAGCATTTCAAGACTCCTGTGGGCCTTCAACATCGACAGGGCTGTCGGCGCGGATGGAGTCGAGATCGTGCCGGACGCGGATGATCTCACTGACGGATTCTTGGTCCAGCCGAGACCGTTCCCTGCCAAGATTACGCCGAGAAGCGAGGCTCACGCGCATATCATTCGCAAGGAGTGGGAGGCGAGCCAAGCGCTTCTCGACGACAGCAAGCAGTGGAAGGAAGTCCCACATGAAATGGTGTTTGGATCTCTGGCATCTTCGGACTTGAAAGATCGAGAAATCTAACACCGAGGGAAGGATGTTGGCAGAACTCATCGCACTGCCTGCAGGATTAGAACGGGTGGGCAACGAGAGTCTTCGTCTTCAAAATCGCCTCATACCGTGCTGGAGGCTTTAATGTGCCAGAGTGACTGATGTTAACACGCTAATTTAATCTCATAAGGCTGCTTCCATCTCTCCATCTTACCTGGATCTACCTAATTCGACAAAAGTTCATAAAACCTCCCATAAAAGTCCTTTCAAACATTGGATGACATGATAGTGAAGTGGCTGGATGACTACATAGTCTAGTGAATCTACGAGTTGTTCTTTAAAGATACTAATGATCACATCATGTTCAAGAGCTCCTATTAATATGAAAGTAGTGACAATTTCATCCCTGAATGTAACACGGGAGCAGCTTGATTCTATTGGGGAACCAGATTACATCAGGCATACAGAGTGAGAGATTTGAGGAGACGGAACGTTAATCTAGCCTCCACTCAGACCACCACGCCATGAACGATGTACTGTCCCTGGCCATAGTACCTCCACCGACTTACAAAATTCCCGAGACCGCGGCTGTCTTCCTACCACGATGTCCAGTTGTGCGCCGCAGCCTTCTGCCACGGCTCGTTCGTTACGTTCTCCGTCTTGAAGTGCGCCTCCATCGACATCCTACCACCCGTTTCCTCGAGCATCAGCGCCTCGGTCTCGGCGACTGGCTGAACCTGCTCCCCAGACTCATCACCATAGTCCCTCAGCACGGCGTCCCACTCATCCTGGGTGATGGCATCGAACAAAACACAACGCGCCTTCTGTCCATCCTCTGGACACTTCGGTGTCTCAATGATGTAGAGAAGGCCATGATAGATGTCCGTGTCTTTGTTGCGATAACTTGGAACCATGCCGGGAAGCGGTACCTCCCCGCCGGATCTGCTCTCCATCTCTTCCTCGTCCTCGTCTTCGCTGTCCGAGGGCAGGGCGTCGCCTGCTTCCACCTGTGGCATGTGGTCGCCACGCGCGGTCTTCTCGCGACGGCAGTGCGCAATACAGTCATCGCGGGACCCTCCGGAGAGGAAATACAACTCCAGACGGAACTTAGCAGGGCCGCTGCCCCAAATGGCCCTCGCCAGAGCGTCTGTGTCGACCATGGCTGGCGATGCGGTATCATGCGTGAAGTAGACAGAGTAGCTGTAGAGAGGAGGCAGAAAGGGGCGGGATGCTTCCGCCTGGAAAAGGATGAGTGCTGGATTGTCTGAGTGGTCTGTTATGGGCATCGTGTGATACTTCAGGCGGTGAATGCGACCAGCTCGGCCGATGCCGCCGCGGCCTAGGCAGGGAGTGCCGCCTCCACGAGTTGGCATGATTAAGAAGGGGTGTTCAAGGGGAGGAAAGTAAAAGTGGAGGCAATTTGCCCAGGATTGGAGTACGCTTGGGAGCAAGTTGGGTTGGGTTGAATTGACACAATGAAAGAGGAGTTGCTGGACGGGAAGCAAGTCGGCAACGTAAGTAACCTTTAGTCAGCAAGAAGCTGGCAGATAAATTGCACTGACCGGGGTGTTAAGAGCGGTAGGGGAAGTAATGTTACCTCTTCGAGTTTTGAGAGTTCTTTGTATTACTGGGTCGAACACATAGCCATCTTATTCCCTGTTGTCTGAGAAAGAAAGCAGATCAGCGCTAGAGAATAGGAAAACATCAAATAAGTATTTGAGTTCTACCCTGGAAGAAGAGAGGGGCTTCTGGTTTTCACGCACGATCTCCGAATCGATTTTCAGAACCTACCTCCCAAGATTTTAAGACTCGTCGTTGATGTTTAGGGCAGCGCTGTATGAGGTCGACTCATCTGACGAAGACACCAACTTCAGTACCACATCTGATGATTCTATGCCAGCGAAGCTCAGAGTGTTTTTAAATCATCAATGATGAAATAATATGGTGCTCAAATGCGAAGAACTATTTAAGTCACCAGAAATGAGCGGTTAGACCTTTTGCTTCATATACAGGTATTTTGACCATCGACGAACAACTCTCTGCGGATATATCGTCTTGGCTCACAATCTTCCTTATTGAGGCTTCTTGTCTCGTGAATATTGAAGGTAACGTCTTTTATTAAGTCGTATTTATAGTAAAATGGTATTTCTGTGGGTGTTGTACTAAATGAGGCCGCAGTCGGCTTTGGGCAGATTCTAAAGGTGACACAGCAGACCAAGGCATTCTCGGTGCTATTGCGTAACTCGTTACACCAGAATCGTCCACAATCAGGCTGTAAGCACCTTCATAAGCCTCGGAAGAAAGTTTGCCTTCATATCAAGTGGGAATCTGGCGGTCTGCTGCGTCTTCATCTTGAAACGAGCACAGATGGGGATAGTCGTGCTCTGAGTTGTGCTGCGTATCCTGGGAAGTTCAAGACTATGGGCTTTATCAGAGTTTTCGATTTTCATGAGACTAAGACTGCTGATTTTGATTGGAGCATGTGTATCGATTTGATGCTAGGTGTGATTGCTGCTTTTCTTTCGACGTGGTCAAATCCATACGCTTGACATAGCCAGCTAGCCTTTCGAACAATGTAAAGAGCTCCAATATAACACTTCGACTGACTGAATTCGGTCTCTTCCGTCCGTAGAATACCCCTTCACTCTGCCATTCCGAGTCCTCCTAAGTCAATGAAACCAAGTGAGCCGGAGGGGCTCGAAAGTCGTCAATCAGCAAAGTAATACCGAGATCCTCAAATCGCTTCCGAGCCTCCTCCATGCACGTCTGAACCTTTCCGAGAAAAGTCAGATCTTCACGGCACGTGTCTACCTGTCCGTTTTGACGCCAATATAACCATATTGCGGCGGTATAAAACATACTTGCGCGGATGCAGCGAATGTCGAGGACACGAAGGCTGGTGAAATCCTCCCGGCACCTCTTCTCCATCAGGTCCATAATCGCCTGAAGGTCCTTCACATGTCTTGTTTGAAGATTGTTGGAGAACAGATCCGTCTCATCTGATAACATCCTGAAGTTGAGGAACTCGAGTGTTTCTAGAGTGCTTGCAAAGCAGCTAGGTTGATAGTCCGGTTGATTCAGCTTTAGCAAGCGATTTATTGACGAATGCTTCAAGTGTCTCAGCCGACGGAGGCCACGTAGCGATGCATCCGTGCCCCTCAAGCTCGGGTGCAAGACCAACGTCACCAAGGTGTCTTTGGCTAGTTCCAAAGCATCCTCGTCTAGTTCGTACAGTGTAAAAAAGCTGACGAGGGTGTGGATCGAGGGGAAGCACCGCAAAAACGAGGACGCCATTCGTTTATGTGCTGCTTGGTCTCCTTGATCATCCACATGGCATCCATAGAGATACAGCTCTTTGACCTGCGGCAATGCAGTGAGATATCCTTCGCACAGACATCTGATATTCCTCAGCAGTAAGCTCTCGAGAGATGGGAGTTTTGGCAGAATGCCAAACCACTCGACGAGACAAGTTGCAAACGGCCGTCCATTGCCATTTATCTCCAGGCTCTTGAGTTGCTTCAGGTCCAACTTGTTGGAGTACAGATAATTTCTGAGTGTCGTGGAGACATATGACCATTTGCCTCGTGGGAGGCTACTTGAACATTTATACGCGTCGTGGGACATCGCGATATGTTTGACGAATTGTTGCATGTGAGGTTTCTGGTCCACAATAGTGCTAAAGAACTGGATGGCGCTTTTTGTGTGGTCATCGCTGACGATCGGCGTTCGGTACAGGATGGGCCTGCAAACGTCTGCGATTCGACGGTTCGTAGCTAAGAAGCGAGCGAGATCCGAGCTCCCTCTTTGGGGTGCGAATCTCAAGACATTCCAGTCACAGGTGCGAAATGTCCAGTATTGAACTTTTGTCTCTCGGTTGTATCGCCTGCTAGTGTACTCGATCTTTGGGTAATCATTGAGGCATGGAGAACCGCGATTCAAAAGATGCCCAGCGATCTTCTGTAGAATCTCGACAGGCATGCATTCCAAGCGCGGAATCAGATGATTCACAGCGGGCAGTGGGATACCGTCGATTGCTAAGTTCATCTCGAATCTGCAGTATGCGGTGGTGGTGGAGGATGATATGTGTGCGATGAACTGTCATGCTCTACCTGTTAGCTTTCTTCTTATGCAGCCCGTGAAAATGATGTTCTCTTGAAGATGAACTTGGCATGGTCAATTGCCTGACGAGGTGTGTGAGAAGGACCGAAGATGCAAATGACTGACCCCTGATTTCTTCTGTTGGCTGCCAATTGTGATGTCTCAAACAACGCCAGCTACATTACTCGGCGCAACCTGGGATGCACAGAAAAACAAGACAAATGACTGAATCGAATGGCAGCCAAGTCAAAGAAATCCATATGGCCTTTGGTAACTCCATTTGTTCCAGAGAGTCAATTGACATCCATTCTTGCGGCAGGCCTTGGGACACATTGCCAAAAATAATCCAAAGTACAACTTAAAAAGTAGTCGCAAGTCAGCCTTGAAAGCTCCAGTTGGATGGGTAATGATGGAAGTTTCCCCACAGCAAGCTTCTAACATGCCGTGGCTCGTACCAAGCCACGGCATTGAAGATCCACACAAGTGTGAAGTAACAAGTGCCGCCTTGAGGTGAAATATATTCGTCATCTTATTGTTTTTCTAATAAGGGTGTTAGAATTCAACATTTGGATCATAAATTCGGATCATAAATGAATGTATCGAAAAAGGATGAGGAAATGCGTTTTGTAGGATGTTGTCAAAACAAAAGTTCGCCCAGTTTTCATAACCACATAGCTTCCTTCAATCAAGTTACGACTTGAAGAACAAGACAAAAGTAACGGCAGTCTCAATATCTAGGCCAACGGCTGAGGAAAGAGATGAACAGTGACCTTTGATGACTGACATCACGACGGGCGTCGAATATTGATATCCATGGATACCTACGTGGTCCGGTATGGTCTGCAAAGTATCGTGTCCTCAGTGTGAGTGCCTGTTCGTCACATTTATTCTGCAGCATGATTAGATGGTATTACCAAATATCAATGTGCATACATTCAAATGAATAAAATACCTAAATATCCGCTGGTGAGAATTCTAGCCAGCTACAAAACAGGGAGTCTCTTCTATGCCCCTTTCTTGCATATTCTGCCAGAATCAGTCCGACATAAACATAACCCCCATATAAACATATCGATAAGCTGCCATCGATGTCATCCGTTCCAGCTTCCAGAAGCGTTCTACAACAGCTCACCTGCAACACCAAAGCTCCCACAAACCGCGAGACCAAACGCCCAAGCCAAACAATGCCACCAAAATGACGACCCCCCGCCCCTGGACCCCTCCCCTCCTCCTCCGAATCCGCTTCACAACCTCCCTCCCCGACCTCGACCTCGACATCCCCTCCCCATCCCAGACCACCGTCGCGGCCCTCAAGCACCTCATCCGCAGCCGCCTCGCGCAACCAGACTCCCAGCGCCGCCTCCGCTTCATCCACCAGGGCAAGATCCTCCCCGACGCGTCCGCCCTCTCCTCCGTCCTCCGCCCCCTCCCGCCGCCTCCATCCGCAGCCTCCACGCCGACAACCCCATCCTTCCCGGGCAGCGCAGCCGACGACCCCAAGGGCAAGGGCAAAGCCAAAGCCCACGACGCCGCCCCGCCCCGCGTCTACGTGAACTGCAGCATCGGCGACAGCCTCACCGACGCCGAGCTCGCCGCCGAGGCAGAAGCGGCCCTCCGCGCGCCCTCCGACCGACCCGCCCCTTCCCCGGCGCAAGACGCCCAGCACCACCAGCATGGCTCGCACCCGTCGCAGACGACGCAGCGCCCCACGCCGCGGGGCTTCGACCGCCTGCTGAACGCGGGCTTCACCGCCGCGGAGGTGAACCAGCTGCGCCTCCAGTTCCGCGAGATCCGCTCGGCGCAGTACACCCCCGACGCGATGCCCAGCCCGGACACCATGCGTTCGCTCGAGGACGCGTGGATCGACACCAACGCCGGTGGTGCCCTGCCGGGCGGCGCCGCAGGCGGGGCCGGGGGCGACGGCGGGGAGGGCGCGGGCGACGACGCGTTCGGGGTCATGGGCGGCATACTGGACGTGCTGATTGAGGGCATGGTTGTGGGTTTCTTCTGGCCGCTGGGGTGTCTGGGGTGGCTGTCTAGGGAGGAGAATATGCTCTCCGGGCGGTGGCAGGATTTCATCGGTTTTGGCGTGACGTTGAGCATCATCATTGGAGTCATCAGGGCATTTTCGGGTGATCGGTAAGGTGTCATGTTTGTTGCGCACGGCGTTTGGGTGGTGGGTTTTGAAATGATACCAGAGCATTGCATGGGATAACCTTGGGCGGGACATGATCACGTAGATAGACGAACAAAAAAGGGCCATTATCTTGCTTCATTGGTGGCCATGGAGAAGGGACTTTTGCAAGCCTCTTACAACTCCGAATCCGCACACACAAAGATTCTACATGGTATAAACCTCCCTGATCCTTCAACGCCTTTTTGGAAACCCCGGGGCTACATAGAACAAATAACAAGGAGGGGGAAAGACTGACGGCATTGATTATGCCAGCGGGAAAAGCAATCCGAAACAAACCTTTTTAGAGGTACAGACTTTGGGCGGCGACAATGTCACGGCGGATCTTGGCCAGACTGTCCTCGAACTTTTGGGTGAGCTCCTCGCTGCCCATGACCTTCGCGCCCTGGCCCATCTGGCGCAGGAGCTCTTCCAGGCGGCGGAAGAGACGAATGAGGGAGCCCTCATAGGCATTGGTCATTTTGCTGCGTAATGTTAGCGTGCGGGGAGCGAGCTTGAGAGGTAAACTTACCAGATTTCGGCAAATGGCTTGCCTTGAGCCCATGAGTAGACGGTCTCCATCAACTGCCACTTGAAGCCAGCCAAGTACTCCTCCTCGTTGAGCTCCAGCTTGCTCTCACGGCTGACCTTGGCGACTTGCTTCGCCTTGGCCTGGACCTCACGGTAAGGTTTGGCCAATTCCTCACGGAGAGCAGCAGTCTCCAGCTTCTCATCCAAGACGAAACAGCTGAGAACAGAGGCAATCATCTCAGGAGAGAGCTCGTTGAAGAAACGGTCAAACAGGAGCTCGGCGAGGACAAGCTCGTGGCCTTCGGTGGAAGAAATCTCACAAGCCACACGGGCCTTGAGTTCGACGACCTCGGACTCGTTCAGGAAGCCAAGACGACGCAGGACACGCTTGCGCGCCTTGAGCTCGTCCATCTGTGCGATGCTGTGGAGTCTGGCAATCTCCTTCTTCTTCGTCTTGATCTGCTCGTTCAGCTTCTCCTTGGCGCGGTACTGCAGATAAAGTTCGGGAAGGAGGGGTGATCCATGAAGAGGGTTGGTGAGGAGACGGGCCTCCAACATCTCGATCTTCCTCATAAGCGCCCTGAAAGACTCATCGGTGATGCCCATGTTCTCGATCGGGTCGAGGTTGGGAAGGCCGTCGGGGAAGCGTCGGTGGACCTCCCTAAGTGAGTTTCCAACTTCCTCTAACGCCGCTTGCGACTTGATGTCCTTGGGCATGAAGACTCTGATTTGGCTGATGGCCTTGACGCAAGTCAACAGACAGGGGATGATCTCAAATCGGGCACCGTCGCCGGGTTGATCCGGCCTCGAGTACGGGACCAAGTCCTTGGGCATATCCGTGGATGTAGGTCGGGCGCCTTCGTGAATGGGTGCGCTCTTCTCGTCGACGACCATCATGACATCAATGAAGTAGGACTCCTGGGGAGGGACCTCGGGTTCCCCTTGCTTGCGCTCAATCTTGCGCTTCACCAGGTTCGCGACTACACCCCAACCAAAGTCGGCGCCGCCCAAGGTGTTGTTGGTCTTCTTCGGGTCGTGAATTCTGACCAGGCGTCCAGGCTGCATGAAATCAATGCAGTGTTCCGGGTGCTGAATGACAGCCCGCATGTCGCTGGTGTACTGCTCCAGCTGGTTTCGCAGAGTGTAATAGTCCTTGACGGTGGCTTCGTCTGCAATGGCCATGCTGTCTCGCTCTTGCTGCAGAGCCGTAAGCTCGCGCTCGAGGGCTGGGACACTGGCACCGGTCTGGAATTGGTGGAAGCAGCGCTCGAGCATGAATTCGGGGGAAATGGCCTCGATTCTCAGCAAGTTGAGAATCATGTTGTAGCCGAGGTAGAAGGCCGAGTTAAGACGGTCCTGCTCGCCAACCACAATGGCACGAGCAGTATCTGGCTCCATCTTGTCGTCGATCATCATGATGACGATACCACGAGAATCCAGACCTCTACGACCAGCACGACCAGACATCTGAATGTACTCGGACGGCGTCAGGGGTCTCCGCTGCGTGCCGTCCCACTTGGTGACTTGGGTGAAGACGACAGTCTTGGCAGGCATGTTGAGACCAATGGAGAAGGTCTCCGTTGCAACCAGAACCTTGATCAGGGACTCCTGGAACAGGATCTCAATCGTCTCCTTCAAGATAGGAAGAAGTCCGGAGTGATGCACACCAATACCCTTTTGAAGAAGAGGAAGCAGGTTCTGGATCTGGGGGAGTTCGCGGTCGGCTTCAGACAAACTCTGAATAGCGTTGTTGAAGACGGTCTTGACCATGGCCTGCTCGGAGTCGTTGTTGAACTGGAAGTGGGAGATGTTCAGAGCTAGGTTCTCGACCTCCTTTTTGCTGAAGTTGAAGATGATGACGGGATGGAAGCTCTTTTGCATGATCATTCTGACAATCTTGGAGATGTCTGACTTCATGTCGGCAGCCTGGCCACCCTTGGAGGTGTTCTTCTTGGCACCCTTGCCCTTCCAGTTGGCGTTGGCGTTGGAAGGATCTTGGCCCTTGCCTTGTTCGATCAGGGCCATGGTCTTCTGAAAGTTGCCCTCCCTGAACACGCCCTTCTCGTCAACCACCAAGAAAATACCGTTGCCGCCAGACGGGAAGAAGTAGTTCTGAAGGGGAGTAGGTCGGAAATCGGTGTAAACGACGTGGCATGCCTGGTGGTGAATCTTGGCAATCCACTCCGCAAACTGGAAGGCGTTCGGGATGGTGGCGGACAGGAAGACGTAGCGGACCTTGTCGGGAAGCAGGATGATGGTCTCCTCCCAGACCACACCTCTGGTCTTGTCGCGCATGTAGTGGATCTCGTCGAAGACGACCCAAGCGACCTCGCGCATGATCTCAGAGCCACGGTACAACATGGAACGCAGAATCTCGGTAGTCATAACCAAACAACTGGCCGTAGGGTTAATCGTAACATCACCGGTCATGAGACCGACGTCGCCGAACAGAGCTTCAAAGTCTCGGTACTTTTGGTTACTCAGCGCCTTAATGGGACTCGTGTAGATAACTCGCTGATTGCGCTTCAAACACTGGGCGATCGCGTATTCGGCGACAACCGTCTTTCCGGCAGACGTGTGGGCGGAGACCAGAACACTCTCCTCTCTTTCAATCGAGGCGACAGACAAGCTCTGGAAGGGGTCTAGCTTGAAGTTGTACTTGCGCGCAGGCTCGGCGGGCGGCTTGTGTTCAGACAGCGGGACGTATTCGTAGTCCAGGTCGGGAGGCAGTGCGACCTGGTGCTGAATGTTGTGAGAGAGGACCAGCGACTCGTCCTGGGCCTGGGTGAAGGTCGCAGCACCGGCGACCTCTCGGGACTCGGCGGTCTGGAAAGTATCGGTCAGGACAGGTTGGGCCTCATCCTCCTTCTTCCTGCGCTTGTGGCTCTCGTGCGGCTCATCTGAGGTGGCGCCTGCGTCCTCAGCGTCGTCTCCGTCCTTGGAGGTCTCGTCAGCGTCGGGCATGTCGGCGTCCTCCGCCTCCTTGACTGGAACGCCATTCTTGATCGCGCCGTCGGCCTTGCGCTTCTTGCTTTTCTTGTCCTTCTTGCGCGACTTTTGCGGCTGAGTCTGAGACAGCTCAGGCTCGCTGGGCGACTCGGGCTGCGCGTCGGGTTGAGCGTCGAAGACGTCGAAAAGCTCGTCCATGATGGGCAGCTGGTTTTGGGCCGAGCTGGGGAGCAACTGTGGCGGCGACAGCAGCTAGTTGACGTAATGGAGAATAAGAGAGTTGTCGGTGGTCCAATTCAACAGGGGCGGATGTCAGCCCTCGGGAATCTTCTCACGAGCCAATTCCGAAAAGAATCAGAATGGTGGCCCGGTTGGTGGGTTGTGGTGGTGAGAGACGCGCGAAGCTCTCAATTTTGCCTGCTCCCAGCAAGTGCAGCGGTCGCATTTGCAGGTGCTCGGGAAAAAGTTGGCGGGTCGGCGAAGGCGGGCAACGACACTGGAGGCAGAAAAAAAAAATATTACTTTTGATGTTCCGGGCCGGCAGGCGGTCACGCACAGACCAGCTGCAAATCCCGACCGCTGGATTGGACCTGAGTGCCTGGCAGCATCAGAGTCTGTCACGTGTGCTTACATAATTCACAGCCTGCAGAGGATCTTTGGAGCTTAGCCGGATCACACCTCAGACCACCCCTTCTGAATGACTTCAACACCATAACCATATATCTGCTCCTCCCCATTGCGCGTCGCGACCGCCTCAGAACACACCGCCAAAGTAGACTCAACCTTCCCCGAGCTCCGAATCGTTCAATTGATGCTGACCAACCGTCCCCAGATGCTTGCCCGTGCCGCCGCCCGCGCGGTCCCCCAGACTCGCACCGTCGTCGCCCGCCGCGGCTTCCAGACCACCCGCGCCCAGATGAGCTCGCCCTACCACTACCCCGAGGGCCCCTACTCCAACATCCCCTTCAACCCCAAGTCCAAGTGGTTCGGCGCCGGTTTCTGGACCTACTCCTTCGTCGGCTTCTTCGCCCCCTTCGGCATCGCTGGTGCGTCACTTTTTCTCCGCTGCCCCGGAATCCACCGACCGGTGTCGCATTGCAATGTGCTAACGAGCTTTGCAGCCTGGCAAACCTACAAGCCCAAGGCTTAAGCGGCCACAAGCGCTTTTTTCTTGAGTCGATCGCGAGTGTACACCATGGATTGAGTTGTGACGGAGGGCGACTTTGTACATGAGCAGAAATAGAGCATTTCGCCCTCAGCGATTCCTTTTCCCCGGAAATCCGAATCAGACGAGACAGTGATTCTTCGTTATGATGTCTACCCCCCAGAGCTGTGCTAGTATACCAAGCTATCGTGCCGCTTCTACTCTCGGGATGTATGGGTTGATGGTCAACCAGTCGTGACGCGGTATATGAAGGTATCATTGTCTATCAAATGTTTTTACACAGGCCGTTTCCTGACCGCCCGGGCCTTCTTCCGTAACGGAGGGGCCGCATCGAATTTGAACACGGTACCCTGGTCGCGGCTTTCCAGTAGCCTGTTCAGGTACCCATCCATGAACTGGGCTCTATCTTGCTCCAGTTTCCACCTCTTTTTGAACTCATCGTACACATCTACCACCGTCTCCTTGTTCGTACACCTCTCAAAAGCCTTGAGAGCCGACATCATGAGCCACGTGTCGAGGTAAAGACTACTCGATTCCTTGTCCACGGCTTGCAGCAATGCCGAAAAGACACTTTGCAATCGTTGGGCAGACCAGTCGGAGTGACGGAACCCACCGTACTTTGCAAATCCTTTGAAAAGCATCAGAAAGATGCTACCATGGAGCGGTACTTCGAACCACTTCATCTCGTCCATAAGCTGTGCCACCTTGTTGAGATTGCCCACTTGGATGGCGAAATGGTTGATCAACGCCCGATACGTCCGAATGTCTGGAGTAGTATGCGTGACTGCCTGAAACTGGGGCCGCAATGCTGGGTGTTTCTTGCCGACCTTGGTGAGCATGACAAGCACCCGGGTAACCATTTTTTGAGTCGTAAAGTCTCTGTCGGGCAGTGTCGCAGCTTGGGAGTGGGTGGCCTTCATGTGGTCGTAGACTTTGAGTGCTGCCTCGTCTTCCCCGCATCTGAGAAAGGATGAGATCACGCAGTTGAGGACAGCCGTGTCGATCAACTCCCCGGCCTCAACGGCCTCCTTGTACGCTGCCCGGACGCCGTCGGCGTCTTGCTTGAGTCCAAAGAAGTGAATCAGGCTGACGTGGTGGTACCGGGTGAACCGAACGCCTCGGGTTTCCATCTCCTTGTAAATCATCTCCGCGAGTGAGAAGTTCCCAGCCTTGGATGCAGCGTCGAAGAGGATATTGAATGTGACATCATTCCCCTCCACTCCAGCTTCCCTTTCCATTTCCCTCCACAGTTGAAGTGCTGATTCCACCTCGGTTTCCGTTGTCCTGCCGACATATCGGCTTGCGAACGACAGAGCAAAATTCCATTCATTTCGGCGCAGGGCAAGACCACTGTCCTTCACGTCTCCGACGAGGGAGAAGTATCGCAGCATAGTTCCCGCGTTCCTCTTCAGCGGCGCCCCAAAGGCGGCTAGTAGGCGGTGCCGCAGGGTGGCAGGCATTTGAATCATGCGCGGCTCTGGCAGAGCTGTATATTTGGCATATACGGCGTCGAGGCTGATCTTGTGGGGGTGTCGGAGTCTGACGCCCACGACCGAGCTCAAATCCATGATAGCCTTGAGGTGTTCATCGCCATGTCGGACCTCCGCAAAGGAGGGGTATTCGTGGTCTGTTTTCCTCTCGGACACAAAAAGTTTCGTTGGCTCTGCCTCGGCGTATCTGTTGAGGTAAGGGTCTCGTATAAACTCTAGGTGTTCCTCCACCGTGCCCACATCCTTATCGTCGACGAATGCTCGGAGGTGTTCTTTGCACTCTACGACGTCATGGCCTGGACGGGAGGCCACTGACGCCGTGGCAGCCGTGGCATGGCTGTATCGCTGGACACGCTGGCGGCAAGAGAGAGTTTGGTAGGGTATAGGCCGCGGGGATCGAGAGGGCGCCGGCAAGAAGGTCGCCAGTAGCCATGAGGCCGTCTGCGGGCAATAAGAGTCTTGCGCGCGAGCAATTGGAGCGTAGTGCAGGCGGCATTGTGACGCCGGCGCCCTCGGGGGTCTGTCGTCTCGAGGCTTGGGATGGGAAGAAACTGTAGCTCGAGTGGCCGAGGGTCGAGTCGAGAGGATCGCGCCGCATACGGACCCGTCAATCCGGCTGAGAACTTTCATGGGCTGTCGTGCATTGCGGCCCAGGGCGTCACCGTCCCGTCAAACAGCCTGAGCTCGCATGCAATCGGGGGAGGGAGAAATAAAAAGCTGGAGAGGAACGGCGAGGTCGGGAGCTCGAGCTGATTGACCAAAAGCTCCAGGATAATTGGGGAATATTATTTCGCAGGTGAAATGCAAGGTTAAAGTGGGGCCGGACCGAGCGCCGGGGGCGGCGTTAGGATTGGCCGATGCTCCAAAATTCTGAGGTGCAGTGCGCGACAAGGAGCTTCGCAGCTACGAATTTGGTCGGCATCGAGCCAGCGACCCTCACGCCTCTTTCGACGCACCCCTTCGTCCAGTACGTCTCAATTGGCTTTCCGTTCCTCCAGCCATTGTTTTAACAGACTATCTAGGCGAACATGGGCCGACAAATCCGACCCGCAAGGGTCTACCAGGCTGTCAGCGAGGAGCTCACCTCGAGAATCCTCCCCGGCTACCCCGTCCAGACGCCGCCCTGGTTCAAGGTCATGCAAGATATTCCGCCGTCCGAGATCCTCACGCGACCAGTCACACAATTCAACGCTCCTGCCAGCTCCAAGATCCGCAAGCCGCGCAATATTTACAAGCCTCCCAGGATATGGCACGAGGAAGACGGCCTGCGTTCCACCTTCTACAAAGACCACCCGTGGGAGCTGGCTCGCCCGAGAATCATTCTGGAGACGGACGGAAAGGACGGCCAGAGATGCGACTGGAGCAAGGGTCTGCGCCAGCCCGGCCTGCCGCTGACTGGTGAATGGTGAGCTGATTCTTAATCTTCGAGACGAGCCAGAGCTAACCTCGTGCAGTGTGGTCCAGCGCCAGCTGTGGCTTATGCACAACGCCGAAATGACCAGAGACAAGGCCTACGACGTCGCGAGAAAGGAGTTCTACGCCCTGCGCCAGGAGGAAGAGATCGAGAGGCGTGTGGCCAGGGAGGAGGCGAGACACGTCGGTGCTTACTTCGGCAAGAACAGACTCCAGATCGGCCTGGACCTCGAAGACCGGGAGTACGAGACCTGGAAGTCATGGGCTACGAGGCGTACGACGGCGCTGGAGCAAGAGCGCAGCGCCTCCTACGCCGACTTTGGCTCGGAGTCCACGGAAGAGGATGCAGAGGTAGTGGACGAGTTGTTGTTGGAGGAACAAGACCAACAACTGGGAGACCAACCCCCAACGGCATGAGGTGTGTGACGGTGCTTGTAAGCATATGTACTACAAAACCCTGTATAATATGACATACTCCATAGCAATGGCGCCCGCTGTGTTCGTGTCACTGGGAATGAAGGCGATGCAGCTGCTAATGCTCTGAAGTCAGGAGTTTTTTTCCGAGCAGGGGTGCTTGTCAAGACCGTGATGTTTTCCACTGTGAATTCGGTCGATATGGAGAATCGGTCGCGAAATGTAGTTGCATCTGAAAGCCATGGCCCACAAATCCACTCCTGGGAGAGCAGGATACAGCAAGTGTGGATGTGTGGATGAACATGGACGGCCTGACAGAATACCTTCGCGTTTCGACTTCTCTCGTCTTCCCTAGAGTACTAGGAGAAAACCTTGGCAGATATATCTACAGATTAGCAACCTCTTGCCCGTCTACCTCATCTATTCCCCTTCACAACCATGCACCCCGCGTTGGGCACCCCGTATGCCTTGGCCACCTGCTCGTGCTGGACAAGAAGTAGATCGGCGATACCAGTACGGTGGAACAGCTTCCCAGTCAAGCTGAGCGTGCGGATCCTGGCCCATGATTCGATGAAGAGGACCTGCGCCGTGTCCTCGGGCACAATGCAGAACATTTTGAGCAGGTAGACCACCAGTCCGACGATGAATCCGGTGGCGGGTCCGTTGGTGAGGATGATGTCGGGAAACTGCTGCCGCTTCCGTGCTCCCGTGAAGGGGGAGGATAGCAACAGCGGGAAGATCTGGATGACGGAGAGCAAGGCGGTGAAGGGGGTTGTGAGGAGGCTCTGATGAATCTTGCGCGCCCGAGAAACAATGTGCTTATCGTAGGTGCCGGTCCGCTCCTCGCCGTGGGCAGACTTGAGGTCTTGCTCGAACGCTTCGAGGTGCTTGATAGACATGGTGTCGCCGCTTGAGATGAGGTAGCGTCGATGCATGCCGGGAACATTGGGAAAGCCGATCTCCATCATGGCGAGCATCTCTTTCGTATGGCCACCCGAGCCCAGGACAACGAGGAAGTAGGCTCCTCTCAGAGAGCCTGGGCTAGCATCCTTGCTGCTGATTTTGGACAGGACCACGGGGCGTTTGAGGCGCCCTCGTTGGATTTGAAGATGACGTGCCTGGATTTCATTAGCAGCTTCTCAAGTCAGAGAGGTGTGTTTTATATACCGTGACAAAGATGACGAGTGTTACAACACCTAGCAAAAGGGTTGCAAGCAAAGCTTTCCACGAGGAGCGTACTATGCTCCCAAGGCCAAGGGCACAGAGCACCGCAATGATGCCCAGGAGAGTAGACGCGGCTGGCTTGGCGTTGTTCATCTTCTGGGAATTTGGGGAAGGGTTGTACGTTAGACAAGTACTGCCATTCCCTTGTGTCCTAGTAGGTGTGGTGAAAGTGAGGAGTCTCTTTTTAACTGATGCTGTTAGCAACGTGTTGTGATTGAGACTCAGGCAAAGGACGCACTTCATCCAGTACTCAAGGACGGGTTTTTCCTTAATGAGATGCTCCGCTCTTTCGCATGCAAGTGTGTATTCTCCCAACCTCAGGTGAAGAAGCTTCCAAACAGGAAACAAACTCCAGTTGAGCGAGTTTGGAGTATGTCTTTTTCTCCTGGCGGTTCTGATATCAGACAAAGAGGTTCCCGTCAGTTACTACCAAGACTGCGAAGTGCCTCTGTTCACTGTTAGTGTGAGAGGGAAGCTGCTAAAACAGCCGCTAGGTGAGTGTGGGGAAGCTGCCAGAGTCCCTGCAGAGTGCCATGCTGAAGCGGTAGAAGCTGCCACCTAGCGCCATCTGTTAGTGCCTGCCGCCTGGAGGTTCCCAGCAGAAAAAGCGGATGACCTCATGTTCCTGCTGGTCCTCCGGGATCCCTGCTGCCTCCTGCATTCCAGGAACCGTGGACAGACCGCCCGGCAGAATCCAGAAAGTTCCCAGCGAACAACATTGTCGAACAGGTGGAAGCGTCCCGCCGGCCTGCATAAATGCATTGTTTGGGCCGAGGAGCCCGCAACCTCAAAGCGCCATGGCAAATCTACGAGGTCGCAGGTTTTTGACCTGCTTTTACTGCGGGAAGCGCTCGTCGACGAGGTACGACGGCCTGATCCGCGAGTTTCTCTGTCTCCATTGCGATGCGACCAACTACTTGGACGAGGTGAGTCGGTCTGTTGGCGCCGGCGGTCGCAGCGCATCGCGCCTCGCAACTTGATCTGACGAGAGTACAGCGCGGCGAAATCACCGACCCCCCCGTGGCCAAGACGACGTCTGCACCCGCCCCGACAACCTACGCGATCCCGCGCTCCCAGTCGCCCGACTTCGCCAGCCCGTCCCAGAGCATCTTCTGCGCAACATGTCTGAAGAACCAGCACTTGTTCACGAGCTCCCTGGCGCAGTACCTGCCTGAGGACCCAGACCATCCCGAATACGCAGAACTCGAAAAGAACATGTACAAGTTCCGAAGGCGACTCGAACAGCGATACCCCCAGATATGCGCCGACTGCGAGCCCAAGGTCCACGCGAAGCTGGACCAGGCAGGGTATACGGCGCGGACGGATCACTTGCGACGGATGATGGACATGAGCCGGAGGAATCGCGTGGTACCGAAGCAAACAACGCCGCTGGATCTCTCGGCGAGGCTGGGCAAGTGGCTCTGGTTTGGTGGGATCGTGTGCCAGTATCTGTGGCATCTAGCGTCCCTGGCGGCCGTCTTCTCCGGCGAGGACGAAGGGCCGCTGCGAGATCCTGACGCGCAGTCTACGTGGTTTCAGAGACTGTCACTCGCTCTGACGCTACTTCTCCCCAGACCCGACCGACTCATCTACTGGAGTCTGTGGGCGAACGGGCTGAGCATCTGGTGGAATCCCAAGTTTGCCCAGGTTTTTCGCGGATTTTCGCGGCACATTCTGGGGTTGGGTCAATGGTACACCTTTCAGGGCTTGATCATTTTTACGAGATTTATGGCCATGAAGATGACGGAGATGAAGCGCGGCCGATCGGCGGAGGACAGCGCTCAACTCAGTCTTCACGGCCTAATGGCGCTGCTCATGATGGCAGTAAGCAGCGGACAATTGCGATGAGGCAGACAGACAGGTCACTAACGCCGCCACAGATTTATATCCTGGCTCAGAGGTCAGTCCGCATAGACACGACTCCCCTATTTCAGACGACGGGAACACCAGCCGCATCACCACCGAGGCCGCAAGCGCAACGCAAAGAGGACGACAACAAGAACATGTCCAACCTCCTCGACGACATCCTGGCTGAATCAACACCGAGGCCAGGCCTGCCTCCCAGCCCGGCCAGCGTTGGATCTGGTTCGCCAGCATTATTTCAGCGTGAACTACAGCACAGAAGCAGTCGCAACTCGGGCTTCGGCTTCGGAGCCCCGGAGCAGCAGCAGCAGCCTCCAGTCCAATATTCAGAAGAAATGGACTGGTCTCCGACGCAATCTAAACACCGAGCCTTCAACGACTTTGGGCCTCCCAAGGCGCCGAACCAGGTATTTGGCCAGCCTGACCCAGGTCCGAATTCCAACCCGTTCTGGTACAAGGTGCCTCCCGCGCCGATAGCTCCGGCGCAGCGACTGCGCAACGGGCCAAAACCGCTTCTGACGAAACCGGCCGAGCAGAAGTCCATCTTCGCGACCAGCAGCATGAACACGGCGAAATCCAACGCCGACGACGCGAAGCCGGGCCTGAGAGACGTGGCATTCGCGCAGCCCACGTTCTTTGCGCCCTCGGCGTCCAACCCCAGCGACCCGCGCAGCTCCTTGGCGGATCTGCTCAACACAAGCTTCACGCTGAGCCAAGACGACGCCGAGGAAGGGGAGCAGCAGCACTTGGGCACCGGAACAACAAACAAGAGCAACGCCGAGACGACAGCAACAGGTGCCGCCGCCGGGGCCTCGGCAAGGACTGCCGGGCTGCGAAACAACCGGCTGCCGGACGTCTTCACCTTGGCGGTCCTCCTCGCCGCTTGGCTGCACGCGACGTCTGCGTCATACCCGTACAGCCGGGACGTGATGCTCGGCGCCATGGTGCTCAGCATGGCCATCGCCGTGCACCTGACGGGCGACGCGATCAAGGACATGCGCGGCGAGCGGACGCCCAGCTGGGCCTCCATCATCAACACGTCGCTGGGCATCGGCGAGCTGGCGGTGGCGTGCCACTTTGCGCTTCAGATCTGGGACAGCCGCATGTCGTCGGCGACGTCCCGCTTGCAGGGCGCGTCGGTGATTGGCGCGATGCTGGTGCACGAGATGTGGAACGCCGCCTGCTAGAAGCGCGGCATTGATAGACATACAGACAGACAAAACCTCTCTGTCTCCATTTAGACGAGCAACATGAAGCATAAGCATTTGGGTTATTTTCCCCGGCGTTGGTCAGACCGGGTAAGGGGGTAATTACATCCACATGGGAGGAGGCATTGTCCGGGCGACTAGAGACAACACACACACACAACAACAGGGTCGCGTCCTGTCGGTTCATCTATTTTTCTTGTTTTCCTTTTTTCCTCTTCTGTAGACCGCGATGCGATTAGGTTCCGGACGGGAAGGCATTAGTCGGGCGCCGGGCTGAAAAAATCGACCGATCAAGCACACTATCGGCACCTTACCCCCTCCCCCCTCGCCTCGGCGCCGTCTGTACGTGAACTCCGACCGAAAAGTGCTTTGTCAACTTCGCTGCTCTTTGGTCCGCGACCCAATAGTGGTGCGACGGGGGGTGGTTTCTATGTTCCCTTCGGTCGAACCGGGACCGTTGGATTACACAGCAACACAGAGCGAGCGATCGAGTCAGACTGAGCCGAAGCGGAGCATGCGGCTGGGCTTGGCTGGGCATGTCACTCACTGTCTGGCATGTCGGACAGAATGCGAGCTTCCGAGCAGACCGGCGCTACGGCGTCGGGCTAGAACAGTTAAACCTCGCCCAGTGACTGACGGAAGACGCTCCGCGTGGGGGAGGTGAGGGACTAGAGCGAGGTAGCGTGCACGCCGGGTTAGCCATCACGTCGCCCATCACATGGCTTTTTTTTCTTTCTAGTCTTTTTTGGTTGCTGGTGGTGGTGCTGACCATCCATACATGTTGTACACTCAGGTACCTACCTTGCTAATACACTTTTTTTTTTCCGCATCGACTAGATTGGTTGACCGGCCACATGTATCACGGTGGATTCTGCATTGCTCTTTTGGGCCTTTTTGGCTTAGAGGCCCGAAATTGCGGCAAAGCTTGTCGAGGAGGACGACGCACACACAAAATATTCGGCAAAATAGACATTGTCGACTTTTTCACAGTATTGAACACAACACACAGTTGTGCGGTGGGACGGGACGGTCGACGGATGCAAGTCCCGCTGGTTCGCAAAAAAGCGACAAAGTGCCCCTGCTAGAGAGGTGATCCTGGCCCCCGACCCTTCGGTGCCGAAAAGGCAAAGTTGCCCGAGGCGTTCGGTGAGTGATATCGGCCTAGCCCGGCGATGGTTGTGTCTGGGGGTCAAACTGCAGTCGTGGCCGACGGGCGACGTTGGCTTGTCACTTGCAACTGCAAGTCGTCCCGTTTGCAGGGCCCAAAGTGCCGGTATCCGGTTGGCCACCGGGTGGTGATGTGGTATCCCGTTGGATTGGGGGTTTCTGCGTCGAGGAGGGATGTTTCCTTGATTTGGCTAGCAGGGCAGCGTCACCGATGCCGTGACGGAGGCGGCTCCTCGCGAAGGGGAGAGCATGAGGTAATCTCCCGCCATTTGATTCCGGAAGGCTGGTGTTGCTTGCTTGCTTTTTTCTTCGTCTGCCAACAATCGCGAATGTTCTACGCATTCTGGCTGGATTGTGCCGCGCTCGGTCGAATTACCAAAGGCTCTTGTTCTGGTGCTGCATTGAGAGCAACCCATATGACGTAAGACGGGATGCGGCGGAATGAGGACGCCATGTCACACGCACAACGTGCCGGAATGGAGAGGCAGCGAAGACGGGCAGTCGCAGTGCACGTTTGAGAGAAGAGCCCCGAGAGCCTTGATTGCCGTTGGCTAAGGTACTTAGAACACGGCTGAGCGCGCTGCTCTCTGCTCGTGTGAGGAGTTGAGACGAGATGACGAGGCAAGGCAGGAAGTTGGGCCTGTTTCACGCACATTCCAGAGTACCACGCACGCATGTACTCCAGACTTGGTCTGGCGTCGATCAGAGACACGGGGACAGGCACAGAGACAGGAGATCAGAAAAGGGTCCTCGATCGGAGGGATGAGGCTGGCGATGTGGCTGGGCTGCGTGTCGTCGTGACACGTCCGCGGCAGACGCAATGGGAACAGCGCCCCATGCCGGGGCGATGCAGGGCGCCTGTCTTGGGAGACTTGTTGGACGGCCGGCCGTATGGCACACTCGGCAGCTCGCCCATCGGATTGATGAAGGCTCAGGCGTGAATTAGACTCGCGTGCCACAGAGGGGAAGAAGCTCACGCGGTTGCTGATCGTTTTGGAGAATCCCTGCCCTGCCCCCGAGTCTGCGGTCGACAACAGTTTGCAACACGCAGTAGTCGACCGCCGGACTGTTACAGAGCAGCCAGTTATGTCTCTGATATGCGACTCTGAAGGCAGGATGGTGCTGGTGCTGGCCCATCCACGCAGTCGCGTAGCCGTGGACCATGGACCGTGGACCATGGACGCGCATGGCTGCCAGCCGGGTTGATGCCCTGGGGGCCCTTGGGGGGAAGGATAGACAGCCGCCACTCGCGGAGGGCGGGAGGAGGGAGGGATCAACATGCTTTCAGCCAGATTCGAGTCGAGCCCTCAAGGGGTCCTACCACGGCCTGAAGCGCCAGAGGCTCGAAAGGTCGGACGGTCGGTTGGGTCGGTGCTCGCCGCCTGCCTCTTGTGGCTGAGTGGTTGGAGGCTGTTTGGTGGTGGTGGTGGTTGTGACTGGAACGGGCTCGCGGCTGGTTGGAGGTCGTCAGCGTTCGCCTGCCGATCTGGGGCTGCGTCACGGTCTGATCGTCGACCACTTTCTGCATTTTGTTATTGTTTTCCACCGTGCTGTGCTGTCTGGCCTGGCGGGCTGTCACTGGCTTGACTGACGGGCAGCTAGGTACTTTAGAGTGGCAGACGTTGACGTTGACGGGCAACTCGGGGAGTCGCGGCTGTTGCGCGGCCAGCGGCTCGCAGGACGTCCGGGTTGATGCAAGTTGCGATGGAGGATGGACGTGTCGCCAGCTCACCTCGATGGACCTTGAACATTGGGTCCGCAAGACAAGGTCATGTATCCGTATTGTGAGGTGTGTCAGTGTCGTGTGCTGCTGCTTGACCCATGGCCGAAATAGTGCTAAGAACAAAGAGTGCCAAGGGCATAAAAAGGTACGTAGGTACCTTTGTATCTCTCTTTTTTATTTTTTATTTTTATTTTATGCTCCGTGTTTCTGTGGCAGAGGACCGCCTTCGCAATCAGCTTGGCGTCAGTGGCCCCGAAGCTTACAAAAGGCGCACCTCAGGGCATCTCGTTTGTTTGTGGTTTAGTGGGCGCACCCTGACGCCCCCACAGTCACCTCAGGTCGGCCGTCGGTAATGATGGCCCTCTGGAGCGACGAGGTACTCTTTTGGTGCGGCGCCCAGCCAAGGGGTACCTGCAGCTGCCACGCTCGTTGCCACATCGGGGCTGGCCCCGACAGCCCTGGACTCTTGGAACGACCTGAGCCCACTGGCCAGCAGCGGTGTTGCAGCGGCCCTGCCGCGGTGCAGTCCAGGGCAGTCCAGTGGGCGCCGGGTCCAGTCCCTTGGCCCGCGTCCCAGTGACAGCCCGCACTCTGGAGACTTCAGCACTCGACTCTGCAGCAGAGTTCCCCAATGTAAATTACCTAAGCCTCCAAGGTCCCTAGGTGCCTGCCTGTAGTGATGCCACCACCCCACCCCTCCCCTTCCTTCCTTCCCTTCGCTCGCTCCACAGTGCGCCTTCCACCCTCGTCCTCTCCGCCTCCTCTCCTCCTTCCCTCCCCTCCTCCGCCAAAAATCTGGCCAATCCCTGGGCCTGGAACCTGAGACACCCCCCAAGGCAGATCTTCCCATGTCTCTCCGCAGCGAGGCGGCCAAGCAGCACGCGTACCAGGAGGGAGGTATGGGAACAGTGTACGGCAGGTACCTGCCCACCCCACGTACCCTGCGTGGTACCTGCCTGCCCTGACGGCCACCACAGTCCCGCCCACAGTCCAGTCCACAGGGTGCAGCCGGCCTTTGCGCTGCAAGTCCACACCGTCCACGTCCCTTCCCTACCCGCACCTTTATGCCCCGGTACCTCTCGTGCTCCTGCCGCCGAGTTGCCTTCACTATCCCACTGGCGCAGGCGAGAAATACTTTGCTGCTCCTCCGCCCACGTCCCCGTCTCATCCCATTACGATGCTCATTTACTAACCCGCTCCTCCCGCGCTCCCTCCTCCGACCTGCCTACCTACCTAACCTGACACTACATATCCTTCCTCTCGCCAATACCAAGAACCTCCGAACCAAAACATCCCCCGGCCGCCTCCCACTGCAGTTCCCAAATCCATCACCGAGGGGCCCTGCGAACCTCTGCGCTGCACACCACGTCCAGACCACCGCCCACCACCGCCTCTCGACAAGATGGATCTCAACTTCCAACTTGCCGCCCGTCAGGTCTGCGCCTGTCCTCTGTAAGGACACGCGAGGGGAGCTACTTTCAACACGCTTGTCGTCCGTCTTTCCCTGCGAGGAAAACGCCGACGAACCCAACCCCAATTACACGCTTTTTAACAACCGCAACCTGCAATCAACCTGCTCACACGACCACCTACCCTATCCTACCATTCCTCCGAACCCTCAACCAAAATACCCGCGAACAAACACTCCCCATATATATCCGACCAAGTCACGCGAGCAAGCCTCGAAACCACCTCTTTTACGATACCCTACACGCGACCCCCAGAAACCACCCATGGCTGGTGAAATGGTCTCGAAGAGAAGCACAAGAATGTTCCTCGAGGACGCTGGCGGCCACCCTGAAGAAGACCCCGCCTACCGCCCTGCGCGGCGCAATTCCAAGCAAGACGACCTGATTCCCCTCGAGCTGGCGGAAAAGTACCAAGCAAAGGGGCCCTCGCGACAGAGTTCGCGCGAATCCGTCGCCCCCCTCGACACTACGATGGACGTCTACGTCCAAAAGCAAGTCGTTCTGTCCGTCGAAGACGAGTTATTGAAGGCCGCCAACGCCGGAGAAAAGGGCGCCGCACCCCGGCGGGACGACAGTGGGCTGCTCAAGGTCGCGGACCAGCTGCCACCACCCCTAGCGTCTCCGATATCTCCGGGCATCGAACGAGTTCTGCCCATCGACGGCCGACCCATCAATTTTGGCGTCGTCGTGCCGGGAGTTTACCGGAGCAGTTACCCTAAGCCCGAGGACTTTGGCTTCATCCGCAACCTCGGGCTCAAGACGATAGTGTAAGTCGGCTCTCGCTGCGAATTCGCCATTCCTCCGTGGACTCGCGCTGACAAACCTGCAGTACACTTGTTCAGAAAGATGATGCAGATGAGCCTTACACCGCCTTCATGTCCGGCAATGGCATCCGGCACCATGTGTTCAACATGAAGGGCACAAAGAAGGAAGCCATCCCTATTCGGACGATGAAGGCGATTCTGAGGCTGGTGCTCAACCGCGAAAACCACCCTCTTCTCATTCACTGCAACCACGGCAAGGTAGGTTTTATCCTCAGTCTCATTCCCCCGACGCACTCAATAACAGTTTCGCAGCACCGCACAGGCTGTGTCGTTGGTGTGGTCCGCAAGGTGACGGGCTGGGAGCTCACCAACATTGTGGATGAGTACCGGTCCTACGCCGAGCCCAAGGTCAGGGACTGCGACATCAAGTATCTGACCGACTTTGACCTCTCGGACCTGTCAAATCTGTTTGTTCATGAGGCAAACATGAGGTTTCGGGTCCGACATTTTGTCCGGGTCACCCTCTTCAGCGTCTTTGTCGTCTTTGTGTGGCTGTTGTCCGGGCATAGAATGCAAAACACCGCCAAACGCGTCAAAGACATGAGGTGACGATCCCGAATCTGTCACAGCGCGTGGGTGCTTGCATGATTCTTGGCGTTGAGCGGATTTTTGCCGAAGTCTGAATTTGGTGGAGCGCAGCCAGCACCTCCAGAAGAAAACTGGGGCCAACTGTGCCTAGCAACAATACCTATGCAACAACAACAAAGAGATGAGAGAAAGAATACGCGAGGTGAGACAGGAGAGAGGGAGTTCCCTGCTGAGACGCAGGGTGGTTGTGCTATATGGGAAAAAGGGGACAAAAAATCACCAGGGAAACAAAAAGTTCATTCAGTACATTCAATATGCCCAGAGGTTAGCACCGACTGCCCGGGCCTGGGGGGACGGCAACTGCATTTTTCCTTTGTATGGATAGACAGAATATGGGGGACTCATCAAGAGCTGAGATGTCTCCTTTTGGCGTTACACTTGAGACTTTGGGGGGGTTCGCCAGAGCCAGCATTCCGTCATGTACAGATTTCCTTTTGCTGCTTTGTACAACAGCTTCAGGGTGGTAGCAGCTGAGACTCTCAAGAGCAAAAGACTCTTCTCTGCGCAGTGTTTGGTCTTCCAGGTTGGACTAGGCGTGTTGTTTGAAATGTTTTACAAGATTATGGTTATACAGAAGCCCATGCCCAGGGGCTCTTTCTCGGCATGCTATTTCCGGCTTCAGGCCTTGGCTCTGAGCTTGTCGGATCAATGCCATGTGCGCGTCGATCTCTCCCCTATCCCCAGACTCCTTTTTGCATGTCTGCGTTTCGTCTCATGACTCGACGTCTTTCAATACCTGACAGGCAACCCCTATAATCGTACAACTTTTCCTCTTCAGCAGACGCCGCGCAACTCTCGTGCTGGGCTTGGCATCTGGGGATAGTCGCCAACTCGACCCGAGCCAAGGCCAAGCCAAACCGGTGGGAGACGAGATGCGGACAGGCTGCGATGCTCTTCTACGCTTCTCCTCCCCTCTCCCCGAGTGCCCTCCGCACGGGCATCCTCTCATGACTCCCCTCCCCAGCGATTCCTGGCCTTCCTCTCCGCCTCGTCCTTCTTGCGGTCGCCGTTGGCGTAGACCCACGCGCCCGCGGCCGAGTTCGCGAAGCCCATGCCGACGGCGACGCCGCGCACGGCGCCGCGGGCGGTGAACTTGCTGCGCAGGGGCTGGCGGCGGCGCAGGGCGAGGAGGGCGTAGAGGCCCGAGACGGCGCAGGTGAAGCCGGCGCTGTCGGTGGGGAAGCCGGCGAGGTTGACGTAGCTGCTGAAGAGGAGGGCCGGGGCGAAGGAGAAGGGGAAGATCTTAAGGGGCCGGCCGTGCAGGGCGGCGATGAGGATCGCGTGGATCGCGGGCGGGAGGGGGTTCGCTGTGGTGGTCATGTGTTAGTGGCCAGAGCTTCCGCTGTGGCCCCCCCAGGAAGTGAGGAAGCGGGACAGGTCTTCTTACTGCCGTATTCGTGGACGTTGTCCAGGAGAGACTTGGTGGCCTCTCCGGCGTCTGGTGTTGTGTTGGACGCCATTGTCGTGGACTCTATGGCTGGAGAATTACGCTGGCGCGAGACCTGGGCGGGTGGGAATACCGTCAATGATTTTTTGGAGCCGACCCAAGCTGGGAGCTTCCGCAAGTGACATTCTTATCGATAACGTGGTGGTCCTTGCGCAGGTGACTAAGCCGGGCCGTCGCCCAATCAGCTGGTCCGTGGTTCCGGGGTGGTCTCTCAATTTCGACGTCGAGTGGGCTGCAGAACGTCTACGTTCCTCTTCTGGCAGGAACCTGCGACCTTGTCCGTTTTTCCGCTTCCCCTTTGCGAGACAACGCGGCTACTCGTCGACTCCCTCGAACTTGACGAGCCTCTGCCTTTCCGGCCTCTTGTATTTGCAGGGGATACTGAATCTCCGTCGATTCGGTCAGCTTACCTCGGGGGTTTGCTGCTGTTGCTGCTGGTGCGGGGGAAAAACGTTCCAGCCTTGCACGTCTATCTTGCCAGATTGGCCAAAACCACCAATCATCATCGCATCGGCGGACGACTTGCGCGCATCACCACCAAACCCGCGACGACGATAAAGTGAACCGCTGCGATTCCACGATAGAAATATACGTTGCGTCCAGACGACTGAGTTCATCGGCGACACCCCCCCGGACGACCCGACTCGAATCTACCCAGCAACCACACCCCAAACAAGAAAAAACAACAACACCGGGCCCATCATGCCGAGCGCAACAGCCTCGGGGGCCGACGCGGGCAACGGCGGCGCCCGCAGCCGCGAGCACAACCAGGGCAACCAGGGCCGCAGCTACACGGTGGAGCAGAAGGCGGCGGTGCTGCGGATCCGGCGGTGCTCGCCGACGGCCTTTTACGACATCCTGGGCCTCGAGGAGGTCAAGACGACGTGCACCGACAGCGAGATCAAGAAGGCGTACCGCAAGCAGTCGCTGCTGACGCACCCGGACAAGAACGGCCACGAGCACGCCGACGAGGCCTTCAAGATGGTCAGCCGCGCCTTCAGCGTCCTGGGCGACAAGGAGAAGAGGGAAAAGTTTGACCGCTTCGGCACCGACCCGGACTCGCGGTTCGGCCAGGCGCAGGCGCAGAACCCCTTTGACGGGTTCCGCAGGAGGCAGGGCGGCGGCGGCGGGGGAGGAGGAGGAGGCGGTGGCGGCGGCGGGTTCGGCGGGATGGAGGAGATGACGCCCGAGGAGATGTTCCAGCGGTTCTTTGGCGGCGGGTTCGGCGGCGGTCCGTTTGGCGGAGGTAAGAATCTCGCTCGTCCCGAGTCACGGCCGGCGCGTGGGGGGGGGCGGAGTGCTGACAATTTTTACAGGGTTCGACACGGGACCGCAGTTCGTCTTCAACTTTGGCGGCGGCCCGGGGTTCAGGGTGCACCAGTTCGGCGGGGCGCGGCCGCGGAGGAGGCCGCGCGAGGCGACGGAGCAGGAGGGCGGCGGGCTGTCGACGCTGATGGGCCTGCTCCCGATCCTGCTGCTGTTCGTGTTCCCGCTCATCTCGAGCCTGTTCAGCGGGTCGTCGGTGCCGTCGACGCCCAGCATGGTGTACGACAACCCCAAGGGCGCGTACACGCTGCAGCGGCAAACGCCGAAGCTCAAGGTCAGCTACTTTGTCAACCCGGCCGACGTGGACGGGTACACCAAGAGCAAGCTGACGCAGCTGGACCGCACGGCCGAGAACAACCTGGTGCGGACGCTGCGGTACGAGTGCGAGAACGAGATGATGGCGAAGCGGCGCATGTACGACGCGGCCAGCGGCTGGTTCTTCCAGGACCCGGACAAGATGCGCAAGGCGGACGAGTACGAGATGCCGTCGTGTAAGAGGCTGGAGAAGCACGGCATCGGGCGAGGGTAATGGCAAATGCGTCACGTCACGTCACACGTCTTGTGTGGTGCGGCGGCGGGCGAAGAGAGAGAGAGAGAGAGAGGCTTTGGGTTTCCGTCTGTTTGGCGTTTTGGGGGAGACAGAAAGATTCATAGCATTGGAATCGCGCTGGGCATTTTTTTATGTTGCGTCTCACGAAAGCAGTCTTTTCTATACATCCTTTTCCCCCTCCTCCTCCTCCTCCCGCGCGGGTTGGCATTTCGATGTTGCTGTCAGGATAGAGTTGTCGGTGACCGGAGCTGCTGGGATAACACGATGGAGAAATGGTACTCGATGCCTCCCCTTTGGTTCTCTGAAGCGATGTGATTTATTTGCTGGTGATTGTCGGCCCTTTTCGAGATGTTTCCAAGAGACGTAATGAGATGTGGTGTGGTCGAGCTGTTTGACCAACCTCACTTTCGAGATATCACGCACCACGGGGCTACCACTTGGGAGAGAAGAAGCATGCCAAGTTCGCTTGTAAGAGGTCGGACAGTACTCGGCCCCGTTTCCAAGGCATGGCCATCAAGTGTCAGGCAAATATGACTGGGCGTGAAGTGTTGTCAGCTTATTGGACGAACTCTTGGTGCTTCCCAGCCAACATGATCTGTTGGTTCGTTGAGCTTCTTCATACGCATCGGCAGCCGAATCACACAAGTCAAGAAACCTCATCGACTTGAAGTATGCGTTCTTCTTGCACCGCTTGTATTCACCTTTCAGCAGTCAAGTGTTGAATCATGGCTCCCGTTTTCCGCATTACAATTACTGCGGTTGGAAAAAGTCATTTCGAATTATCAGAACGCGCTGGTTGACAAGTGAATCGCTTGAAAGGTCTCTCTCTCTCTCTCATCCTAGACATCCCAGACAAGACTCCTCCTTCAATACCATTTGATGGCGTCTTCGATCTCTCGTTCAATTCAGTTGGTCATCGGCTGGGATGAGGTGCATAAAGACGCAATCGTGGCCGACGTGTTGCTTACATGTAGCATCACTCAAGAACCAAGCACCAGCCAGACCTCTGAAGCTTCGTCCGCTGAAAGCAGGGAATCTTGGAGGCATTGTCAAGTTCGTCTAATACCTTGTTCGACGCATCAATGCCTACTTACTTACTTACCTACGTGCCACCGGAATGGCGGAAGCTGCGTTTGGCCGGCGACGGTTCTCGACAGAGTTTGAACCCCGGATTGAGCACTTCGGACCTCGCCCCCCCTCAAAGGTCTAGTCTTCTGCCGTCCTGGTTTGGCATGACAGCTGAGCCCGTATATAGTTTGGTCCCCAAAAGCCAAGGATATGCCGGACGCTGCATTGAAACAAGTCGGACCAGAATATCGAGATCGGGCCCCCGGCGGCGGCGGCAGCGGCGACGGAGGCCTCAAGCAGTTGGAAGGGGGCCTATTCCCTGCGGTCTCATGATGGAGCAACATTACTCAGAACATTCTGGTCAGGAGAAAGGGCCCCATAGGCTGTTGGCGTTTCTTTGCTGATTAAAGGTTTTTGCCAAGACATCAGGGCCTATGGGAGGGTTGGTCTGGAAGAAGGAAGAAGACGACGAAAGCGCCCGTGTCGTCGGGAGAGTGTGTGGTGGTCACAGTAAGCAATGGAAGCAGAGACGCATTTCTAGCGTCAAACCGTCCCGTCCCATGATGATGAGGGGGGGCGAACAGGCAGCATGGAGCATGTTCGAGATGCCGGAATTCGAGATGTATGTATTAAAACAGGCCGGTGACATTGATCCGAGCAAGGTTGGGAAGGTGCAATGATTGCAAGTCGTCTTTAGTAACCATCCACGACCGAATTCATGCTGCCCGGTTAAAGGAAAAATGCAACGGGAGAGGCTCGCAAGGTGGGTTCCAGACGGGGCTGGGCCTCGTGGCCCAAGCCAGCGTAGTCCTCGTCTTGAAACGGAGGCTCGAGCCTTTGAAGAAGGAAAAAATAGGTCCAGCGGACGGGCGAGATGCTTGGGCGTACATGCTGGACGGTATGGGCGCATCGGTGCTGGAGACGGACGGGTTAGCTGGGCGGGGGCGGGGGCCGTCCCTGCTGGTGAGAGTCGGGGGCACGGAGCACCGGCGGAGCGTTGCGTCATTGCGCGGGGTACGTCCCTGGACGTTGAGTGGCTGCGCGGAACGAAGGTGGGTACGGCGGATACGTTCCTCGCGGAGTGTGGCTGGAGGTGGTGGGTCCGCGCCACAGTTTTTCGTCGGCCAACGGTGCGGGTACTTGTTCCACGGGTATCGATGATTCTCTTGCTTTTTCCACGTTCGACTCTCCGCCGTAGCCATACCATAGCCTTGCCAGGCGTGGTGTTTCCTGCCCCTCTGATTCCTTGTTTCTGGCCGTATTGGGTCAGCGGCGTCAAGGAATCCTCCTGTCGGCCAGCTCTGGCGGCCATCGCCAGAGCGAATGCTTACGCCGTACTACCTAGTGGATACACGTACCTGGTTGCAGCGGACGCGCAAGCTTCAGCGGCTGGCTCTTCCATCCCATCCGTCCCTGATCTCAAGTGACCTACTCTCCGAAAGGCAGACTAATTAAGCTGCAAAGTTGCCGTCGTCGTCACCCTGCCATTGGACCTGCCGGGCTGGCTGCTGTCAAGGTCATTGCGAAGCTTGCCGACGATCCCATCTCTCGCCTGCGTGCTTGTCCACGGCGAACACCTCAGCAAATCAGCAAACCTCGGGCACCTCGTCGTACGGCACAGCAGGCAGGGCATGACAAGCAGAGTCCACTCCTGCCCTGTGCGACGTCGTTTGCCCTCGCCAGAACCCGCACGCAGGTCTCATATGATTCCTGCATCGCTGGGTGGCCCGTATTATCCTATCCTGTTGCCTGGCGGTGCTCAACCCGACTCAGGTCGCCAGGGATCTTCCCGCGGCGACGCCCAGCCAGTCAATGGGAGTGGCCGCCGCTCGCCTCCCAGCAGCCGCGACACGACACGGAGCTGCCATCGATGGCCATGTCTGTGGATGAGTCTGTCGAGGTCTGGGAAGTGCCTGGGTGGTGTGCCGCTGCTGCGGTTCCCTGTCCGCGTAACTCGAGGTGCTGGTGCCGCCCGGCCTGAGGCCCACAGCAACTGTTCCGTTGCAGTGATTGAGGTGCAGTGGTGACTGAGTGAGGTGAGATGCCCTCCACTGCGCAAAGCAACAATGGAAGTCAAGGTGCGTGGCCGGTACATCTGGTACATCTGAGGTACGTACCTCACCTGGCCGTCGCACCGCCACCTTCCTGGTTCTGCTCTTGCTCACAGTCGCTGCTGCTGCTCTTGCCGCCGCTGCACTGCACCTGCCGCACAGCTGGTCTTGGCTTCCAGGTTCCTCGCCTCAGACTCCTCGTCCGCCCAAAACTGTGCCAATTTCCACCATTGCTTCATCTTTTTTGGCAGCTTGTCACTTGCAGCGTCCGGAGCAGATCGGGAGAATTTCCACCGCCCGACATCCTGCAACGGTCCCCGGCATCACCGTTTGTTTGCGCCTGCCACTTGCAACAGCCGTACCTAATTCAGAGGTTCCAGCGCCAGCCCACCGAATGACGACACCCGCTGGAGCTTCGCTTCGCTTCGCTTCACCTCCGCCCTCGTCGTCGCCCGAGCCCAGCCGCTTGCCGAACACTCGTTTCCCCCGCCCGCTGCAGCTTCCACAGCTGCCGCCGCAGCTCTCCCGCCGCTTACACCTCGATCCCATTTCTCTGCTTGCGACGACCTCCGGAGCATTTCTCTACCACCGACGCCTTGAAGCCTCCTCTCCCCAGTCCGAGACGTCGGGACCCTCGTCGACATGGTCACCCGCAACCCCGTTCCCGACGACACATTCATAGACACGAACGCCGCCCCCCGCGTACAAGACATGCGGAAAGACCTCTGGAGCGCGACCGAGTCCCCCTCGGACGTCGACAGCGTGTGGGAGGATGCTCCCCAGCAGCGAGGCGCCGCCGCGCTGAACCACCAGCCACCCTCCAACGACATTCCGGACTCGCTGAAGCCCGGCGCCGGCGCTGCTGCGGCCGGTCCAGAAACGCCCAACGGCGTCTGGAGCGACGTCAACACCAGCCGGCCGCCAACCGCCGGCGATGCGACCAGCGATTCCACCCATGTCCCGCTGGCGCTGCGGCCCGGCCCCCCGCAAGGTCCCCCGCCGTCACGATCTGACACGAACCCGTTCAAGAGGAAGGACGCTCAACCAGGCGGGCAGGCCGCCTCCGACTCGACTTCGCCGCCGGCCAGTAGCGCCTCGACGATGCCACCCGCACAGCCGCTGTCGCAGATGAGCACCGGCGAAATCAGCAACAACCCATGGCAGCCGGCCCTCGACCAGCATGCCCTACAGCTCGAGCAGCATGCCTTCGTCTCCAGCGCACAGCAGCCCCTCCGCACCCAGCCCAGCCAGGAGACGGACCATTCTCAAGACGCATGGTCTGTGTCCCAAGACTCCAGACTCCCGCCCATATCAACATCGCCGGCACTGGTGTCTTTACCCTCGGAGCCTGGGTCGCCAGCTTGGGACGACCTGCCCGAAAACCAGACTAAGCAGCTCTCGCGCCCGTCACAGCCGTCAGCCCCTCCCAAGGAGCTTAGTAACGACGTCGCTGGCGAGCACCGCGTGTGGGATGATCTCGGTGCGGCAAACAAGGGCAAGGGGAAGGCCCCCGCTCCGGTTGCGCCTCCGGCAACTGTCGAGGACGGCCCTATTGATGACTGGAACCTCATTGATCATGAAGCGCCAGCGTCGGCGCCCAAGCCCGCTCCCAAACTCCCTGGTCCGGCGGAGGCCAGGCCAAAGGCAACTGAACTGTTGATTGATACAGATGAGCCTTCAGAAAAAGTAGCCCCTGCGCTGCCTCCTCGAGACGCCGACCAGCCACCTCGTCAACCGCCTCGCCCCGTGGATGGCAAGTCTGAAACATACCAGATCAAGAACATTAACTGGTTTGACCATAGCTCCGAGAAGAATCCGCGGACGTCGCCCATCCTCGTCCAAAATGCCAACGGTCCTTGTCCGCTCGTGGCTCTGGTCAATGCGCTGACCCTCACGACGCCGGCGTCAATAACTGACACTGCGCTCGTGCAAGTCCTTCGCTCGCGAGAGCAGATTAGCCTGGGCTACTTGCTGGATGCGGTGTTTGACGAGCTGATGTCGCCGAGACGGACGAACGAAGACGCCTCGCTGCCTGACGTGTCCGAGCTGTACGACTTCCTCAAAGGTCTTCACACGGGAATGAACGTCAACCCACGCTTCGTTCCCACGCCAGAGATTGTGAAGGCCTTCAAGCGTACCTCTCTTACCCACTTGCACCCGACCGAACGCGACGATCTCATCCCGGGAACTTTTGAGGATACCAGGGAGATGGCGCTCTACGCTGCCTTTGCTATCCCGCTGATTCATGGCTGGCTGCCCTCCAAAACCGACCCTGCGTACGGTGCGTTTGAGCGCCAGGCCGCGTCGTTTGAAGACGTGCAGGGCCTGTTGTTTCGTGACGAAGAGCTTCAGGAGAAGCTGGGTTCGCTGACAGAGGAGGAAGAGCGGATTTACTCGGATATTCAGCACATCAAGACGTTTTTGGACTCGTCGGCGACGCAGCTCACGCCTTGCGGCTTGGACGTCATTACAAAGGCCATGAAGCCTGGCTCCATTGCCATTCTTTTCCGAAACGACCACTTCTCCACCCTGTACCGGCACCCTTCGACCCAAGAGCTGCTGGTGCTGGTTACCGATGCGGGTTACGCGAGCCACGATGAAATTGTATGGGAGTCACTAGCTGATGTGAATGGTGAGCGTACGGAATATTACTCCGGAGACTTCCGCATTGTCGGCGGCCAGGAGCAACAGACCAGTTCGCGCGGGCAGCAAGGCCATAACAACCAGAGACGACCGACGATCAATACGAATCACGGAAACGGGGGAGATTGGACGACTGTGCAGGGCCGCGGCCGGCGTAAGAACCTCGAGCCTGAGCTTGTCGACGAGACCCCGCTGTCGCCGAACCACGAGCAGGAAGACCGAGATCTCGCTCTTGCGCTCCAGCTGCAGGAGGAAGAAGAGCAGCGGCATCGTGCGGAGCAGGCGGCCCGCCGACGAGAGAGCATGCTTAGCGAGCAGTTCATCGAGCAGCAGGCGCGAGTGCAGCAAGGCCCGACGACGAGGCGTGCTGCCACTAGGGCGGCGGCACGAGCTGGGATTAACAGAAGCACCAGTAACACGGCGTCTTCCCAGGGTAGTCGACGGAGTTCTAACGGCAACGTTGCAGTACCGCCGAGCTCGGGTCGGCAGCCGGGCCAGCCGCCGCAAATGGTGCGGCCGCTCGTTCCGCCGACAGTCCCTGTGCGCCGGCAGGGAGTTAACCGCCCGGCCGATGAGGGCGTAGACGATGCGCCGCCGACTTACGAGCAAGCGCAGGCGGCCGCCAAGTACGAGCCGCCCCCCGGGCACCCGCACCATCACGCGAGCACGCCGGCGTCCGGGCGTCAAGGTAATGGAGGTGCTGGGCCGTCGTTCCCGCTCTCGCCATCGCGGCCGATGATGGGCAGTGGACGAGGCCGGGTCATGGGCCCCGGCGGCGTGGTGGGGAGCTCGTCGGGGAGTAGAGAGAGGGATTGCATCGTCATGTGAGGGAAAAGCGCCGCAGTGCTTCCATGGATGGGCGTTTTTTGCGTCATTGGTTTCTTTTAGGCGGGCATTGACGGATCAGGTAGCTTGCGACTCTCGTTCCGAATCGCAGTTGCGAGTTTTGTACAAACAGACTTTCCCAGCGAGCGGCGTTGGGAAGATGAGTTAGGATTACAGCCATGAATTGAAGATGTTACGAACGGGACGCGAGTCTGCGGTGCAGCTGGCCAGGGGCGGTGACGGGATGCTGCAGGGGGAGCTCCGATGGATCACGCGGGAAGCTCCCGATTCGCGGAAGGCCGTTCCGCTGGGTCTCCACACCAAGTCCAGACAGGCAAGCGGTGTTTGGAGGCGCAGGGCCCGTCGTCCCATGTTACGGGGCGTGTTTCCTACCGCACTTTGATGTCATGGACTCTTTGGAGGCGGGGACTGCGACGCCGGGCGAAGCAGTTACAACACCGCGCCTGGAGGACGTGGGACACCGGTGGTTTCTCTCTTTCTTTCCATCATAATTTCCACTACCGCTACAACTCCCGGAATCACCCAATTGGCCCCGACGCGCCGAGAACCATGGCCATCATCGAGGGATGGCTTCCTCCCAACCGGGAGAACTACGCGCTCCTGACGACGTTGTGGCAGATTTCCTACCCGATTGTGAGTCCTCGCCGGCAGTGAATTGGAGAAACACGCCCGCTAACGCGCCCGGCTGCCAGATCGGATCGATGCAGTACCTCGTCTCGTGGTACGGCATGGGCAAGACGTCCGTCACGAGCCGCGTCAACATACCCGGGCGCATCGCCTGGTTTCTGATGGAGATCCCGGGCTTCATGACGGTGCTGTACATCATGAACACGCTGCCGCGGCAGGTGGGCGTCGACGACCTGCCGTGGCAGAATAAAGTCCTGGCCGGGCTATTCGTGCGTTCTGCCTCTTCCCCCCAATCTCCTGCCTGGCGGTTTTTACTGACGGACCTCACGCACCACAGGTCATCCACTACTCTTACCGCGCCGTGCTATACCCCTTCATCCAGCCCTCCATGTCGCCGATCCACCCGCTCGTGGCGGCCTCGGCGCTGGGGTTCCAGCTGTGCAACGGCATCTGCATCGGCGGCTGGCTGGCGGCTTACGGCCCGACGACGGCGGCGGCGTGGGAGCGGCAGCTGGGCGTCGGCGGGCTGGCGCAGTTCGTCGCCGGCATCGCCGTCTTCTACGTCGGGCTCGTGGGGAACTACTTCCACGACGAGGAGCTGCGCGAGATCCGGCGCGCCGAGCAGCGCCGCCAGGAGAGGGCCGTCCGCGAGCAGAAGGCCAAGGGCGCCGAGGGCCGCGTGAGCGTGGACAAGCACTACCGGCTGCCGGAGGCGCTGCTGTTCCGCCGCGTGCTGTTCCCGCACTACTTTTTGGAGTGGGTGGAGTGGTTCGGGTGGTGGATGGCGAGCGGGTGGAGCGTGCCGGGCAGGGCGTTCCTGGTGAACGAGGTGACGGCCATGTTCCCGCGGGCGAGGAGCGGGAGGGCGTGGTACGTGGAGAGGTTCGGGGAGGAGAAGATCCGGAAGAGGTGGACGATTATTCCGGGGGTGTATTGACGCGGCTGGTAGTGAATCGAGACAACATCAAGTTACTGAGATGCCAAGCTGTCGTGTCACTGACGGCGATCCACGGTACCAACTGCGCAGGAAAGTATTGACGAGGACGCAGAGGTAGTAGCTGATTCGCGTTTCCTAGTTGTTTACTTCCCACGGCTCTAGCTGTTTACTTCTCACGGTCCTAGCTCTCAACCATGGGTCATGAAACTCAGTCGGCAGTATTACAGCACACACGCCTCAAGAAGATTTTTCATCTGGCTGGGAATGGAGAAACATGAATGTAGCGATACATGTCGGCGAAAGACGGTCGGATTTGATTCCAGGGAACTACGCGATTTATCATTCACTCGCCATGATGGCACAGACTACCCTCAATGATACAACGCCGGCCAGTCCGACGCGGATCGGCCTCCATGATCTCCCGCTCGAGATCATCACACTTATCGCCAGCCACCTGGACCCCAGCGACGTCGTCGATCCCTCTGCCCACTCGAACCTCAAGTACGTCCCACGGCACGACCGACGGAGCACCGGCCTGTACCAGCCCCTGAAAGCTAACTGTATCGTCTTGTCCCGAGACAATCGACGTCCCGCCAAGCACTTCAAGAGAGCAAAGAACCGCGTGACGGCTGCGCTTCTCAACTTCGCAGTAACAAACTCCAAGATCTCGACCGCCTGCAGCGAGATCCTCTACCGCAAGCCCACGGTGATAGACACCTTCTCCAGCAACCTCTCACGCTTCCTGAGCACCGTCACCGGGCCCCAGGCCCGCCTCCAGCCGCTCATCAAGGAACTCTCCGTCGAGTACTGCGCCGGCACCGAGTGGGGGCTGCCGGGCACGCCCAAGTGGGACGCCTACGCCCGGCTCCTCCTCTTCCTGGGCCTCCCGAACCTCGCCACCCTGCGGTCCCTCGACATCTACGAGCTCCCCTACTCCCCCATCCAGCGGCGCGAGTGGTACGCCGTCCTCCCCCGCCTCCCCGCGCTGGAGCGCATCGTGCTCCGCCGCTTCTGGGACGTCGAGGCCGGCTTCCCGCCGCTGCCCGGCGTCCGCGAGGCGCACTTTTACCACTGCTGCAGCTGGGGGCTGGCGCCGCCGGACCCGGCCGCCGTGCTGCGGCGGCTGCCGTCGCTGCGCGAGCTCGTCAACTTTGAGAGCTTCGAGCACGCGGCGGCGGACGTCTTCGCGCCGTACGAGGACTCGCTCGAGACGCTCGCCTGGGTCCCGGCGCGCCGGTGGCCGCTGCGCGACAGCGAGGGCGCGCTGCGCCGGCTGAGGCGGGTGCGGCACCTGAAGCTGGGCGGGGTCCGCGACTTCTCCCGCCCGGGGCCCCTGCGGCCCGAGTTCGACAACTTTGCGGCGTCGGTCGAGACGCTCGAGTTCGAGCTGCCGTGGGGCGCCGACGAGTACGCGTCGCTGGGGACGACGGCGGCGGCGCCGCTGAGCGCGATGGTGGGCTGCGTGGAGAGGAGGTGCCGCGGGTCGTGGGGGCGGCTGAGCGTCGTCGACATGCGGTGTTTTATGCGCCCGAACCACTTCGTCCTGGGCGCGAGTCTTTGGGGCGAGGCGCGGGCGGTGTTTGATGGTGCGCGGAGGGCGTTTGCCGAGATGGGGGTGACGCTGCTTCATGACGAGTTTCCGGAGGTGAGGGGGGACGGCGGATTGCTTGGGTTCGACAGGCCTGAGGAGGAGTCCGAAGACGACGTCCAAGAGGAGTGACGGGTTGGCTTGGGTGAACAAGGTCGGCATTACATATGGTGACGACGTGACCAGCGCGATACTGGTCTCGTTGTCTCTACCCACCTGCTTGGAATACATAATGGGAAGATACTTACCCCCATCAATGTCGCCCGCAACTGATTATTTGTATAAACATGTGTAGATTTGTAGGAGAGTTGTAATCAATGGATTTAACAGCAATATGTTCGACTTTTGAACCACAATGACGGTACAATTTCCTGAGACTGCGAGCTGTGACCCATGATATTGCAAACCGCCTGGATAGAGGGGCCTTCTCTCTTCGCCTACCACGAACCGAATCTGCGCACGAGATAGTGACCCTTCATATGGCGACTGAACCTGGAACCCAGTGAGATCCTGGGCTTGGATCTGGACCGAGGCCTCCGTTCTATCGTAACATCCACTCGGTGGCCTTTCACCATGGCATATCAGCAACCTTACACAACATTTCGGGCTTATTGGTCAACCTATTCTTTATGGCTCTAGGTGAGGGATCAGAGCATGACGAAGAGAGTTGGTGGTCACATGATTGAAGCATACGTGCTTAATCGTACGGACAATTCGAGGAACTCCCAAACTCAATATCGTTAGACGAGGCTAACGCCGAGTTCTAGTCGAAGTCTAACAGTCTTCTATCGACATTCAGTTGAGTGATTAACCAAAGTCAATCCGATCCAAGCCATCACCACGTCGATCACCAGACGTCAATTGTCGGATTCAACAACCCCTGTGAAAGTGTTCCAAATACAATCTATCTACTTCGAGCTACGAGACGGACATGGTCTGTCCCTGCATGATGCGCTGCTTCATTCAATTGGGCGGGCAAAAGGCAGCCCTCCACAACTCAAAAGTGAAAGACTGTCGATCATCCGTCGCGACAGCAAAAGCTTATGATCAGTGGGAGGCTTGAACTCCCGACCTTGGCATTACCAGACATGCCAGATGACATATTAGTACCACGCTCTAACCAACTGAGCTAACCGACCTGTTGGTTGTTGAGGCAAATGGCGAAAATGCCGCACATATGGGGCGGGTGGAGTTGTGAGTCATGGTCGGACTTGGTGATGTCGGAATCTGTTCCGGGCGGATCTCTCCTAGGGCGGGGGACGGTGAGTACTTGCACCCTTCAAAAACTGCACGTCTCTGAATCCTACGTCAGACGTGAGTTACGGCTGGCCTAACCAGGAACGGAAACGTGTGTCCTGACTTTGGGATGGTGGAACGTCTTAAGCTTTGCGTGTCTCTCTTCAGCTGGCATGGTCCCTTCTGAACTTTCAAGCCGCCATCAGACGACGAGGCGACGTCTCCTTGGGTGGAAATCCGACGAGACGAAGACTTGGAACTGGACCTTCATGGAGAGACTTGACGAAACTACAGTTGTCGTGGTCCACTGCTCGGGCGTGGCATAGACTCTATTCGGTCTGCGGAATCAGTTGATACGTGGCCAGTTGACCATCACCTTCAACGATGCTCAGCTCGGGGAAAACACACCCAAATCAACGCTGCTGTCCCCGATCTGCGATTCTTGCATCGGCCCCTGTACAACGAAGCTCGACAATAAGGTGGTGAAACTTTCCAACTCTATCCTTAGTCTTTGTTTGAGGTGAGTAGTCAAACGGGTATTGACTACAACGAGTTACTAAATAAACAGAGTTGCTCATCGGGTATCTCCCCTCCCCGAAACTTTCCATCGGTCAAGGGCACACCCCGGCGAACTCTATCCACAGTGGCCCAAGTGTCGTGGTGATGGGATTCAACAAGGGATTCGGAGTCGGGCTCCAATACAACGTTAGTCAGCTATCATGTCGCTCCAGACTCTGGCCCCCCTCACGTTCCCGGTCGTCCCCCCCGGAATTCTCTCCAGACTCCATGTCGGGCCCCATCATCCAGTCCACTATTCACCCTTATTAGCGTCACGTTCCAGACCCTGTCGAAGCCTTCAACTCGCCCGTCCCGCAACGTGCTGTTGTTGGATCGTCGTCTGCGGCGCCAGAAACCTGGAAAGTCCACACACAACCCCCCTCGCGCCGCCGAAATGCCGCGCAGGAGAGACCCGTCCAAGCAGGTGGCCCGGCGGAGCCATCGCGGCTGTCACCGCTGCCGCCTGCACAAGATCCGCTGCGACGAGGCCAAACCTCACTGTGGGCCGTGTACCTCCCGTGGCTATTCCGACTGCGTCTACGCCCAGATCCTCAAGTGGGAGACTGACTACGTCGGCCGCGCCTTTGGGAGGGCCGGCGTGTGGTCAAAGTCTGGCGCCGGCGGCGCCAACAAGAAGAAGTCGGCCTCGCCGGCGTCCGTCCCGGATCCGTCGTACTGGATCCTGCCCACCCACGTCCACTCCTTTGGGTTTCTGAACACCTTTATCACCGATTTTGAGGGGGAGGAGTCGTCCTCCTCGTCCAGCGACGACAGCTCTGGCGATGACCGCAAGACGACGGCTCTCACTTTGCGGCGGAACATCAGCCATCTCACTCAACCGGTGACTTACATCAAACTCGACACCAGAGCCGAGTCGCATCTGTTGTCGTACTACCTGGACCGCATCTGTCCGATGACAGTACCGTGCGCCAAGGACCAGTCCCCCTTTTCCGCCCTCATATTCCCCTTTGCCGTCTCATCCGCCTCGCCGGCCCTCATGCACGCCTTACTCGGCCTCGCGGCCTCGCACAGAGCGAGGACGGACAGCACTTACCAGCCGGTAGCCCTCAGCTACTCGGCCAAGGTCATCCGGTCGCTCCGCCTCACCCTGGACAGCAAGTCGTCCATCGACATCGCGGCCAACTCGGAGATCCTCGTGCTGATGATGCTCCTCTGCCAGCTGGAGATCATCGCCGAGTGCGACAAGCGCTGGGTCACGCACCTCCGCGGGGCCCGCGACCTCATCCGCTTCCGGCGCCAGGGCATGTCGTCCGACGTCGCGCGGGTGGCGGCGCGGCAGCAGAGCCCGTGGGAGCAGATCATCAAGTTCACGGAGCGCTACTTTGCGTTCTACGACGTCATGGGCCGGACGGCGTGCGGCGAGGAGCCCATCTTCGGCAACGACTTCTGGTCGACGCAGGAGGACCAGCTCGACCTCTGGATGGGCTGCTCGCCGCACCTCGTCAGCATCATTGGCGAGATCACCGAGCTCAGCTTCAAGTACCACCGGCTGTCGTCGTCGACGGCGGAAGACTGCTGGCAGGACCTGGAGAGGCAGCGGATGCGGCTCATAACCCTGCTGCAGCAGCCGAAACTCAAGTCTGACAGTGATGATGAGATCATACGGACGTCGATGGAGATGAAGCGGTTGACCGTGGAGTTGTACCTTCACTCGGCGCTGAACGACACGAACCCCGCCACGCCCGTCATCAGGCAGAATGTGAAGAAAATCTTGGGACTCGTGGCAAAGCTGTTGAGAGCGGATGTAAAGGCCGGGCTCACCTGGCCAATTTTCATGGCTGCTTGTCAACTGGATCCCACAGAAGAAATGGAGTGGACGACGGAAGACCTCAGTGGCGAGGAACCCCCCCGCCATGCTCGTTCGTTCGTTCTGTACGCTCTGGACCGGCTGTCAGACTCTCTTTCAAACGTCACGAGAACAAGATCTGTCATTGAAAAGGTCTGGAAACAGCGAGAGGCGGCGTCATTCTTATCCTCGGATCGGTCACTTTCACCCAGCCCCAAGGCGTTCAATGACTGGGCTCGGTTCGTGGCGCCGCACTGTCACAACATCAGTCTTGCCTGAAGAGACTTGAATTGTTACCCCATTCGACGTATGTTTTTTTTGAAAAATTTCCTGGAGCGGGCGCTTGAGTGCGGGCTGGGCAAAAGAAAAGATTGGCAACAAATCGGTTACGGGAACGGTAGCGTTGTTTCGCGCAGGTTATCAATTAGGGAGGATTATGTATTTGTCGTCGGTTCAGACCGCGGAACATTTGGGATTTTCGGACCCAACAATTACAGGAAAAGGCACTCAAATTATATCAAACATTAAGAAATCTCGTCACGACCAGGTGGTAGGGCCGAAAGTGCCGTTGGCGGGAATGGCTTTCCACGGAATGCCCTGCCCATCGACGGTCGTCTTTTGGATGTTGTTACCCCACCAGCTGAGGTTGATGCCCGGGAAGACGAGGGCAAAGAAGATGACTATGGCGGAGATGGCTAGGCCAGAATCGAGCGCAGCGGAAAGGACATAGTTGTACTGTCGTTACAAAGTCAGCATGTCGACTATCAAAGTTTGCCCGTACAGAACCCCTCAAGAATAAGCTCACCTTTGCCCACCACTGGGGGTATTTGCCCTTGAGCCACTTGTTGAAGATGAACGAAACGGCGAACGCGGACGTGTAGTTGATGCCAGTTGCCGGCGGCACGTTGCCCGTGCCGGCGAAGAACAGAGGCCAGTGGAGATACTGCAGGAACTTGTTGTTCGGGTACCTCTTCTTCAGGAAGAAGGTGACAATGGGAAGCAGCGCGCCAATCCAGAACAGGTGTAGCAAGCCCGAGTAGATTTTACCGACGCTGTAGAGCCTCGCAGGCCCGATAGCGCCCCAGACAACGCTCGATGAAAAGTTCACACGGCCCTGAGGGCACGTGTAGCCGTTTGGCTGCGCCTCTGAGCAGATTCCCTTGACGTGGTTGAGCATCCAGAGCAACACGGCGTTTTGGGTGAGAGACCCGGTGATGCATGCCGTCAACTGCGCCACGAACAGCGTCCGTCGCGGAATTTTCATGTACAATCCTAGCTTCATGTCCGAGGCGAAGATCATGGCCTGGCTGAGTCCGGTGTAGGCGTAGAATTTGAAGATCAGCATGACAATGGGCTTTCCTGGGATGAGATAGCCGGAAATGATCTCGCCGAGGACCGTCAAGACATTGCTGTTGAGATTGGCAACCGCATACACGCTTCCGGTCGGAATGAGGTAGATGAGCGCGAGTCCGAAGGCGACGAAAATACCCCAGACTGGCATCTGCGTCTTGTAAACCTCCTGGACGATGATTGAGAGGGCCAAAACAATGACGGTCAAAACGCCGTACCACCACCACGGCGTGTCGGGGTACTTCTCGATCAAACGAGCGTGGATGTCCTTCTTTCTGCTCGGGCTGAAGGCGCCAATGATCTCCTTGTAGTGGTTGATGAAGATGTACGTCGGCACACAACTCATGACCGCAAAGGAGATACCGTAGCTGAGAGCGAACGTGACGGGCATAAAGAGCGGGCTGTACTTTTCGTATTCTTCGGCCATGAAGTTTCCGTCCTTGCTGACGACCCGGGTTGCGTTGTAGATCTTGCCGGTGTTGTCGTAGGTGTCAGCGCCGGAGAATGGCAGGTAAGCCGTGTACCACGTGTTGGTGTAGTAGAGAATGGGAGTAACGAGTGCGAAGAGAATCACCCAGCCGGCGAACACATTCGCCTGTGCCCAGAAGGGGACGACCAGGGGAGAACCGTTGTAGGCGATCTGAGACCAGTCGAAAGTGGTGGGCAGGTAGGCGAGTCCTGTGGACATGCCAAAGAGGTTGTTGACTACCACGTTGTCTGTTTAAGAGTCAGTCATATACGATTCATTCAATCTTTTCAGCTTGACACTCACTCGGCGCGGCCCAGCAGATGAAAGCAAAAGTGCTGAGGCCGGTGAAGATGTAACCAGGAAGCCAGTACCAGAAGAAGCCGCCCACGAAGATGTACAGGAAGAACCGATATCTCGATATTCTCCAGCCATCAGCGATAGGATTCGCTCGTCCGTGCAAAGTCTGGAACAACGCCGCGTTGGCCAGAGTCGACGGCCAAATCATGTGAGGCGGCTCCACGATGAATCGATACGCCAGCCCAGCCATACCAAGACCGAAAAGCTGCATCGACAGACCAAGCAAGAACTGGTACGGAACCGGTGTGTGGAGCCCGTAGAACGCCGTGGCCTTCTGCGCCTGGATGATATCGGTCGCCCACGAAGGCCCGAAAGACAAGTTCGACATGATGGTGATGACCGCGTGTTCCTTGATGTTGAAGTAGTGGTCCGGGTTGATGACGAGCTCCCGCCCAAAGACGCGCACCTTCTTCACCGGCAGGATGCGTGCCACGGCGCAACCGACGGGGTACGCGATGAGCTGGGCGACGAGGGACGAGATGGTCACGCCCGGGTAGCGCATGGAGAAGAACTGGTTGATGCCAGAGCCGATCATGGTGAAGAGGACGCCGAGAACCCACATGCGGAGCGTGTTGACGGGCATGGCGACGTCGTCCGTGTTGGGCACGTTGGCGCGGACCTCTGGGAACGGCGAGTTGTCCGAGTCGATGTCGAAGTGCTCCTCGATGTCGCCGATGGCGTAGGTCATGGCCTTGTCCAGGTCCTCGACGTCGCGAGCCTCGACATCGTGGCCCTGCGACAGCGAGGGCACCCCACGGGCCTCGGCCAGCTTCTCGCCGGTCTTTTCTGGCGCGGCGGCGGACATGATGGATGGAAAAGAGTGACTGAGGCCGAACCGTCGATGGACTTTACCAAGTCGCGGTTGCTGAAGTCGGCTTGAAGAAAACTTAGGTCTCGTGATGGGATATGCTCTTTTATGTTTCGAGTCTACGGCATATCAGGTGTCACTTTCCGAGGCCGAGATGCGGTCGTCTGGTCTCAACAAAGTCATGACCTGTCGTGAACGACCTTCCCCAGATGCCAGACCTGCATTTCAATCGTGCTGTTTATCACCGCGCCGACCCAGGCCATACAACCTCAAACCCCGCAGTCGAGATAGGCTTTCCGTGGTTGTTTCCCCATGATACACACACCGGAACCAGCCTTGGTGCAGGACACCGGGGAAGGTCCAAGCTATCTGGCCTGTGTGCCCCTAAGTGGATCAGGGTCTGGTTGCTTGGGGCCCAATTGCAGAGGAATCCGCGAGTAATGCGGCTTTGTAAAAGCTTGTCCGCAAGTCCAGGGTTCCCACGCTTTATCTCCGAGGCCAGGCCGGTGAGGGGAAAGGGAAAAGAGACAGTTCAAAGGGGAAGGTCCAAGCCGGCATTGACCCGCGAAATCATGTGTTTGGTCGCGTGTTCGGGTGGCCAGGCGCTCCAATTGACGACTATCAGCGACTGTGCGTGAGAGGGGGAAATGACGAGCCAATTAGGCGGTGATTCTTCAACTTAGGTGATCCTCTAGGGTGCAAGGGAGTTTCGGCAAGTTGCGGCCGACTTAAGGACTACATCTCTCAATGCCCAAGTCAATGAGTTGCCAGGTAGTTGGCCTATCGCGCTCACGTCGGCTTAGTTTAATATCTTGATTTTATTGAAGCAATAATTGTAATCATTCGTCAGCCATGGCGGAAACCAACTCCTCTCCAACCAAGACCTCCAGCATCGTCATCATCGGAGCGTAAGTCTGGCTCAACCATGACATCTTGAAGACCATCTAACAAGAATCATCTCAGGGGAACATTTGGAATCAGCACTGCATACCATCTTGCGAAGCGAGGCTACACTAACATCAGATGCATCGACCGGCACCCTATGCCGAGTCTTGACTCTGCAGCATACGATCTGAACAAAATCATCAGAACTGAGTATGACGAGCCTCTGTACACTGAGTTGGCTCTTGAAGCGCTCAACGCATGGCGGCAGCCTGAGTGGGATGGCATCTTCCATGAAACCGTAGGTTTACCGAGATCTACCTAGTGTGAGACCTATGTGCGTGTCACTTTGCGCTTACACGAGATGCAGGGCCGGATGATCACGACTACAGGAGATCCCCAGGCTGAGAAACATCTCAAGCAGTCCTACGAAAACTTGAAAAAGGTTGGACAAGCCGGCAGCCTCGAGTTGGTTGGGGGTAAAGAGCAGATTGTCAAACACGTCCCGCAACTCCGTGATGCGAATGGAATCGAGGAGTGGAAGGGCTTGTGGAACAGCCAGGGCGGATGGGCGCACTCGAGAAAATCCCTGGAGAAATGGGGTCAAGCCGCCTTGGACCTCGGCGTCAAGTTCATCTCAGGTCCGGAGGGTACAATGACCGGGTTGCACCTGAATGACTCCGGCGAGCTTGACGGAATCAAAGTCGCGTCCGGCGATGTTGTCCGCGCAGACAGGTACATCCTCTGCACGGGCGCTGCATCCCCAGAAGTCCTACCCGAGCTGTCGCAGGAGTTATGGACTAAGTGTTGGACACTGGCCCATGTCGAGCTGACCGACGCCGAAGTTGCTCAGTGGAAGGGGGTTCCTGTCGTCGACAACTTTGAATTGGGTTTCACCTTCGAGCCTGACCCCGAGACCAGTAAGCCGTGGCGGAAAAGGACTTCAATTGACACAAAACTGACAGAGCCACAGGGTGGATGAAGATTTGTGACAACAACCCGGGCTACGAATACCAACTTGGCACTTACACAGACCCGGCCGGCAAGGTGGAACACTACTCTATCCCCAGATACGCGAGCGCACACCCCGACGACGGCATCCCGGACGAAGCCGCCAAGGCCATCAATCGCTTCATAGATGTCGTCATGCCGCAGTTCTCCGGACGGCCGCTCCTCGGGGCGAGGGTCTGCTGGTGCACCGACTCCCCAGACGCCCACTGGCTTATCGACAACCATCCGAAACACCCCTCCCTCCTCCTCGGAACTGGAGACTCGGGTCACGCCTTCAAGATGTTCCCAATCATTGGCGACTACATCGCCGACGCATTGGAGGGTCGACCAAGAGGGCTGAGGAAGGAATGGAAATATGGGAACAGAAAGTCGAAACCTGTCTCGACTCGACCGGGAACTGAAGTGAAGGATTTGAGAGACGTTCTGGACTTGAAGGATTAATAGTGGGATTTTATATCACAAAAAGAGTTACATGGATAACCTTGATAGCCCAGAAACCGATGAGCCAACTCCAGTCTACAAAGCCGAGTTGCCTCCCATGTCTTGCCGTAATAGGAACATTTTGCAAGGTGAACCAAATTCATGACCGCTCATATACAACTTTGGTCTCCGTCGTGACCGTGATACGTCCCGACACCCGGACGCTGGTCGTCCTTTCAGGGGCCTTCAAATGAGGGTTTGTACTGCTTCCGGCCACCGGCTGTATCTCCCCAAGACTGTCGACGCTGCTGCTATCCACATCCCTCGGCTTCGACTCGATGATGGTCTGTCGATTGCCCGCGAAGTCCTTGCGGAACGCGTTGCCGGACCACAGCTTCGCAACATCCTCCTTGGACCCGTTCTTTGGCATCTCGTTCGACGACAGCGAGAGATCGTCGTGCGAGTGCAGTTCATAGGCTTCTGACTGTACGTTGCGGCGCTTCTTGTTGTTTTCGACTGTCGTCGAATAGGGCATTGAAGTTTGGTAGTTCTGATTTGACCTCTTGGTTGATCCGGTGATGTGGGAGTGGACGAACATGGGCAGGTACCGCACAAAGAAGGGCTTCAGCGCCGGAACGGATGCACAGATGATGCCGGCGTTGACCTCGACGTTGGCCCAGTTCAGTTGCTTTTCGATGTCAAACGTGAAGTCGGTGCTTTTGAATAGTGGTGGGAGGAGGACGGTTCGTCTGATGGCGCAGATGCAGACACTGTGACGCTGTTAGTACAACTCAGTCATCGTCAGGGGCTGGGGCCTTGAGGTCGTCTTACAAGCCGCCTGTGGCAAAGAGTGCAATGAGTGACCATTTTTGTCTCTTAGCCATCTGAAGAGGGACTATGATCTTGAGGGGAAGTACAAGACAAACGATGTCCATGACGATGTTGGTTGCACTGAGCACGAGGTACACCATGTGCTTGTCGATGCAGGTCGCGCCGGGCCTGGCCGCCAAGTCCCAGGAGGCCTGAATCGGCCTACAGCTGAGGACGATGAGGAACAGGTACGCAATGGCGTATGCTGTGGTGAATGCAATGAAGGCTATTACCACTATCCTAAACACCCGGTCGGGTGAGAGGCGAAGATAGAGAACGAGAAGTGACATCTTGGCGGTCGTGACTGCGAGCGAGTAGACCACGATCGTGACCAAGCTGTACTACAAAGCATCCATCATGTTAGAAAAGAACACGGATGTGTGTGATCATTACGGAACGTATTAACCTACAAGCAGGAATGGAGGTGAATAATCTACGCGCTTGACCTGCCAGATGTGGACTCCAACACCAAGCTCGCACACTAGAGGGGTCAGCGAGAGGACGTCAACGTGCATGGTGCCATGACACTTACGTTCTATTGAGAGCCCGTAAAAGATAACAGATAAAGCGAGCGAAACAAGAATGAGGTCTTGCCAGGAATACCGTTAGGATCGAGACGATATCGAAGGCAGGGCGGATGCGAACTCACAATCATCGGAACCGAGCGGCCTCTTGACAAGGGATAGCCTCGTGAAAACCCGAAGTCCGACGAAGATCAGCGACAGCGACGTTAGAACACCGCCCAATGCTAGCGCACCGGTGGTGATGGTATCGGCATCGAAGCGCTCTTGGCCCTCCGGCGGATCGGCCACGTACTCGGAGTCGGAAGAAGCCATCGCTCGTCTGAGGCGGCGAGCCAAGCCTCCAATGCAGCGACAACAACGGAGAGGCTGGCAGGAAGGAATGTGTTCACAGAAGCACACCAAGCCACCCAAGATTTTCCCGGCCAAGTTTGCTGGGAGCCTTTGTTGATTTATTCGCATGTGGCAAGGCAAATACTGGAGGGTCTCGGACATCCCTTGGAATGTGTCACTCCACTCGGAGCATCCACGCATGACACAAGACCGGGGGACGCTCAGCGCTGACAGGAAATTGACAAGCAAACATCTTTGCTTGAGTGGACAGCCGGGCTATGTCCGCGAACTTTGCCGTTACGGAAGGGAGCATGAGTGGCCGTCTTGCGGCATCGCCCTGCATCACCGTCAGAGTCCCCGCTCGGGGGCATGCGGGCAATGAATCGGAGGGAAGAAGCAAACACTTGGTAGCGAAAAACAAAGCCATGAGCTAACCCCAGATGAAAATTTCCAAGCTGAAAAGTGACAATTGACAGATATGGGTGGGTTCTCAGATGCCTCGAGTCCTCGGAAAGGCTCAACCTGAGGGGCCGGGAGTCAAAAAGTAAGCACACTTTTTGACGTGTTGGCGTGGAAAAAGCAAAGTGCGATAAAGTGGCTCTCCTCCGCCGGGCAGCGTCTCCCAATATCTTGGCCTCCTTACAGCCCTAGTAATGTCCGTGGGCATCTTGCTCTCTTGAGACAAGGAGCTCTTGTCCCCGGTCGAGGTCCCCCACCATCGCGCGAACGGCCGAATCAGAGCCACGAGGACTAATATCGAGAAAAAGAAACCATCGTGAAGTCGGACTGTTACGCGCCTCGGCGACAACCGGGGCCCCAGGCGCCTTTTCCCACTTATGTGGCCCCGGTACGAGTCTCGGCATGCAGTTGTCGTAAGATGGGATCTGTCGCCCACAGGGAAAACTCTTTCTGAGATGTGCCAAGGGGATTCGATTGATGCCTTTTGGTTTTCAAATTCATTGCGGTTTCCAATTGGGTCCTAACAACGGCGATTGATGACTGTCTCAGGCCGTACGTTGGTGAAGGAATCGCATCGCTAGGAGGGTGACAAGGGCCGCAGTTTCGTCGGCTTCGAGTCGGAGCCGGAAGTAAGAAACTGTCCCATTTAGGCAAGTTGCCCCGGTATCTCGGCCGCACAGCAAACTTGTCTTCGTAATCAATCTCGAGAGAGTCACCCGCTGTTGGAAGTCTTGGAGACAACCAACAAACCAAGGAGTGGGCCCACACGTTAGACAGAATGTCAGGTGTCAACTGCTCCTGCGGTTCTGGTAAAAATGACTAGATCAAGCTGATGAGGATGCGGGGGGTGGCGTTACCGGATCACTCGGACCCTGGCTGATGAATGTTTGCTATGTTGGAGGTGAAAATGTCATTTGCTTCAGGAGTCCCTGCAGATGACTTTTCTCGATAGGGTGTCCGCAGGCCGCCCTGCGGCGTATGACATGTCATTGAAGAAACATCCCGCAGCAATATGGCGTGAAATGAGTCCCACCCTCTCTAGCGGCACAGCAGTGCGTTCAACCTTTCTTGCTTCATAATGGTTGGGAATATCCAACATCATTTCAGTGACACTGCGGCTCACACCAATAACCTTGAAAAGGAATCCCCGATGACACCAGACCTAGTGAGAGAGGACGTGAAAAGAAGAATAATTCATTACAAGGAGATTCATAGATTAATGGCCCATTAACAAAGCTCAGGACGACAACTGCTGCTGAGATGGCTATTAAGTCGCGTCAGGAGCATGCGCACATGACGATACAGCATGAGAGCCGTTAAACCCTCTTTTAGCATGTTGACTCGAAGAACAGTCGTGACCCGCCTCAAAACGTTCCTCGAGATCATGAATGCGCGTCATTTCAGGCCTTGTTGGACTCATGGGCGAACAAGGCATGCTTGCATGTGGCGTTGCGGTTCTGTTGGCAGCCGAATCATCCGTGACCCTCGAAAGTGGCCTTCGAGAACCGTTGCTGGTGTTTCGAGAGCCCCCCCAGCAGGAGCAATTTATCAGTGGTCTCAAGATTGGTATACATGCGCAAATGACCGCAGACGTTGGTTCGGCGATGCTCAAGAGTACCAGGGGCACAGCGTCGTAGAAGACATCGTGGCTGTCTATGCCCAATGGTAGGCTGGCAATTCTCAACACTGATATTGCCCCGGTGCTTTTGGCCAAGTCAGTCCGAGCCCTATGCCAGCCCAATGTCGAAGTAGGGAAGGGCAACTCACAAGATACCGACACCAAAACTGGAGATAAGCCCGACTTTCTGCATGGTCGCGAGATTTAAGCGGCCCACTAGCGGCAAAGGCAGAATAAAAATGACGACGTCCGTGAAAAGATGCACACCGGCGCTCGTGTACCCCCAAATAAAGAATTGCTTCTGATAGTCACCAGGCCGATAGTCGGGTTTCAAGAAATTGCTCAGAACCAACCCGCCAGACAACATTATAGCCGAAGTCATTATGACAAACGCCGCCAAAAATATTTGGCAAAACAACTGGACAGAACGTATGGCGAAGGCTCGCCGGTATTGGAGGAGGAAGGTTGCCTTGATTGAAGCGAATGCGATCTGATAAACAAGAACGGTTGCAACCAGGTACTTTCAAGGTCAGTCAGTTGCCTCAAATGGAGCAAGGTGACTTACGTGGGTGTCTTTTTCGAGTTTCTCCGGCGACGAGGTCCATATGTGACTTCCAAGGGTTCCATCTACAGCGTCTAGAAGAAACAAAAGTTAGGTGCAACTTTCTTCGTGCGGAAGATTTTCCAAAGAGAAGACCTACTGAAAAGAACCGTGAAGCTCTGGGCAATGATAAAGAACTATTGAATTTGGTCAGTTAACGCCAGACCTGGAGTCAATCGAATTGCTTACCGCAGACACCACAAATGCAGAGTCATCATACCCCCATCCCTTCAATAGGTAGCCCCGGACGTATACACGAACGCCCACGAATGTAAGGACAATCACAATGAACATAGAAGCAATTCCAACCACCAATGGGCCTCTGGTGTCATTTGGAAGTGGGTATGGGAAGGTTAGGCCTGGAGGCGGCCCCGTCATGTTTTTCATATCCATGATGACGTGGCTACGACCGAGATATTCGACGCGTGGCTGGCAAAAAGAATCGGTCGGAAATCCGTATCCGAAGCGCCGGAAAATTAGCAGCCTTGATTGATCTTAGAAATATTCAGGTCAGAGTCACATCTAAGAGATGATTGTCTTTCGCCTCATAGCATTCCTGAAATCGTGTGCCGTGCCGAGATGGTATCTGTCGGCTACCGGAAGCCAAGAGGAAAGGGAGAACAAACCAGCCTCGAGAGAAGAGGGGAGGACGGGATTCGAGTGGCTTTTCATACTGAGTTGGCGCTACATGTACAAATTTGGCTCGCCGGCTTTGGAAGTTGATCTGTCTTACACACCAGGCACAGCCATTTGTCTCCGTGCTCAAACCGCATGCGGTGTAGTACGCGTTCTTGGCACCATAAACAGGCCACGAAACCACTCAGTTTATCAATTGAGGCCTTGGATTTCTGCACAAAGCCGCAAAAACTTTCCGTCCGTCTTTGTTCTGGCGCTTAGATGCGGTCTGGATCACTGCGCACCACACAACGGATGTAATTTCCTAGAGCCAAATCAACTGGGCAGTTGGGCTAAACCTATTGATGGGACTTCGATCACAATTATGAGCATTGTATTTGAACACATATAAACATACCCAGGCTACAGCATGACGAATGCAGTTAAGAAAAGGCCACGAGCCCCGCGCCAGTAGCAAATCCAAGCCAGTCCTCAATCTAGTGCTATGCTCGCCCAGTGTAACCGCTGAATCTGGGTTCGCGAGAGTTTTTGAACTGTCTTGCATGTCGCTACATCACTATATCGATTCGTTTCGTGTCAACGACTCCTGATTAGGTATACAATTGACGTCTTAGCCATCTCACCACCAACTCTTGAATTTGAGTGATAATCAGGCATTGTAGAGATATGGTTCGTCCATCATTACGTCCAGCCCCATCAAGGACGCACGAGAATAGTTGATGAAGTTATTTCAATAGCACCAGGAGATTTTATCAATATAGATTATTAAGTATTTCAGTTTGGTACTTTTTCTTCAGAAACATTCAAATTTCCCTTAATTTAAATCGGTGTTCGGCCGAGATGGAGATTTCCGTTCGCTGAGACAAGCATCTCTCAAGGGAAATTGAATACTGTTTACTATGGTTGCCTCGTGTGCTAGCTGAAAATAAGTCGTTCAACCATACGACAATGGTATTTCCGCGAGTAATTTGAGACAGATGTGCAAGTGAGTGTGTGAGTGGTGTGCGTGTGTAACACTATGGTTAATAGCAGAACACTTAAGGAGTCAACATGATGTTTCGCACACTTCATCAAAGCGTGGCGATCACAAGGAGGACGACCATATCCTGCTGCAAACTTTAAAACTAGTCATGTGCAGTTGCGAGTTGTTTTACCCCAACACATATAAGACGTTGGAAAGTCGCTTAACCACAGGTCTGAATCGCTCCCTTAACCCCTCATCCCAGGTGCCTCTATTTCAAGCACCGCCGAAATGCAGTTAACTTACCCTGATATCGTCCGCCGGCTCTACGACCTTGAGCGTCTGGCCGAGCCGCCGGAAGCGGAGGAGCGCGGCGGCTGCATGTCGAGCTATGACCGGCGGTCTCGGTACGACCCGGAGACTGGAAAATACATCGATTGGGACGCAAACGACGATGGCCGGGGCATCATCCGTGAGGAAGGCGAGTGGGTCGTCGCCTTCGAGCAGGACGGCCCCGGAGTCATCTGGAGGACGTGGTCCGCGATGCCCGACGTCGGTCGCATCCAGGTGTTTATCGACGACGAGAAGGACGGCCAGCCCGTGATTGACATGCCTTTCCGGGACTTTTTCGATCGGTTTCAGGGCATGCCGCTCAACTTCCCCTCAGTCGCGCCGAGCTTGTCTCGCGGCCGCAACTGCTTCATTCCCATCCCCTACAACAAATACGCCAAGGTGCGTCTGGGGCCTGGTTGGGGTGCGTACTATCACTTCACGTATACCAAATTTCCAGAGGATACAAAGCTGCCCGTTTTCAATGGCAGCTTCGATCGGGAAGCTTGCCTGGCATTGGCCGCTGCTGATCGCGAATTGGGCCAGCGTGGATGGTCTGCCCTTCCGCGGACGAAAGGAGACACTCTGGAGACGCTCACCGTCACCATACCGCCTGGGAAAACACAAGCCGTGCGCGAGATCATCGGAAACCGAGCAATCAGTGGTATGCGAGTTGTGCCGCTAGGACTCCCAGACTCTCCTCAGGAAACGGCTCAAATACTGCGGGAGCTCGTCTTCCAGATCGTCTGGGACAATGACCAATCACCCAGCGTGTGGGCACCCCTCGGGGACTTCTTCGGTAGCGTTCCTGGCATTCAGACGTATCGGTCTCTACCCCAGGGATCTACCGACGGCGGTGGCTTCTATTGCCACTGGTTCATGCCCTTCTCCGATCGTGCGTTGCTGAAGATCACAAACGATGGCAAGAAAGAACAAAAACTCTTTCTCACTATTTGCCACAAGCCACTGGAGAATTCGGCCAAAAAGATGTTGCGCTTCCACGCCAAATGGCACCGGGACGCCTTCCTCGAGAGGCCGATCAGTCAGGGCCGAGATATCGACTGGCCACTGCTGATTATAGACGATGGCCCAGGGCGCTTCTGTGGAGTGCAAATGCACGTCTGGAATCACTGGAAAGAACCAAAAGTCCCATCGAAGGACTGGTGGTACGGTGTCGGAGGCGACAAATCAATCGACTGGTGGTGGGGAGAAGGCGACGAGAAGTTCTTTGTCGACGGGGAGAAGTTCCCTTCTACGTTCGGGACAGGCTCTGAGGACTATGTCGGCTACGCCTGGGCTGCTGAGCCGCCCTTCCCGACTTTCGACAGTGCTTACGCTTGTCAGCCGTACGTTGAGATCGATGCCAATGGACATACGTCCGTTTGCCGCTTCCACGTATGTGACAATGTGCCGTTCCACAAGAGCTTCGAGGCGTACATTGAGAAGTACAAGCCGAACAACTGGGGCCCTGGAAACGAGTGCATCTATGCAGTAGTTGCTTACTGGTACCAGAGGGCCGGAGGTTCAGATCCCTACGAAGGCGTGCCAGTGAAGGACCGTTACGTCAAGCAGCTGGAGAAACCCGACCGCCTAGGCCAAGTCATGGGGGTGGGAGAGGAGTTGTAGGCGGCGTGTCTGCAAAGTCGATTTTACATGCTTGATCGGCTAGTAACCTGTTTTCTCTTGATTAATCCGAAGTGGATGTTCATTACGACGCTTCCTCCTTCCGCTTACTGTACTACTCTTAGAGCCACTCAAACTTTCGAGTCAATGGTTTTATACTTTGGTATTGCCACATTATCGTGAGGCGGGAGTCGATTTGAGGGGTCGGAGGAGGGGAACAGCCTCACCAATGTTCAAAGGGCCAAACGGGGCCCGGAGAACTTTAAACCCCGCAAAGGAGGTGGACTGTGCTATTCTCGCTGTGAGAGTCCGTCTGGCCTCACGCGTCAGAAATATCATCATATGGTGCAAGTGAATCGGCCACAAGCCGAACAACTACCTAGCACGACTCGCTTCCCGTGGTCTTCGGAATCGCATCCAACCTCATGCTGCAAAGATCCTACCGCAAGAGAGGCCGTCGTTCAGATGATTCTCAAGATGAAAGCACTGCCGAACAGATGATGGGTTTCATTAGCAACCCGCGCCCTCCATACCAGACGCCTGGGACCCGGAGCCTCATCGACAGGGAGCTGCCTGTTCCACAGAGCCAAGTGCTGAACAAGCTTTCCGACGGGCGGTCAATGGACGCTTGCGCACAGGGTAGCCGCGCGGATGGGGACTTCAAGGCTTAGCACGGCAAGTGGGATTGAACGAAGGAAAATCTAATTTGTCAACAGGGCGCCCGAGATACAGGGCTATCCTAGGACCTCTGCATGATGCGGCAACTAAATTAGTCGCGTGGGTTGCCGCCGACCGAAGTCATGACAGGGAGACAATGCACCGGGAGGACGCAGACTGGCAGTCATTCTCTGGAGGATGCCGTGGATGCCGGATGCCAGCCATACGGTATAGGCGGAGTGCGAGCGTTTCAGTACGAAAGTCTATATCATGAGTTGAACCCCAGCCTAGTCCCAACTCTGAAACGGTCAAATGTATATCGACATTCCTCATGAACTGATGATGAAGCTAAGCCCCTTGACTCAAGTCCATCTACCCTTGACGAGATATCGACGTCGGTCCCTAGGAAGAAGGTTACGGCTAGGAGGAAAGAAACTTCGATTACGCCAGCAAGGCGTCTAGTATGCGCTATATAGATCGAAGGCCAAAAACCCCCCTTCTTCGTGCAAGGCTTGATTAGTGTGGACGATGATGGCCAACTGCAGACCATGTTGTCAAGCAAGAGATTTTCCGCACAAACGAGAGAGGCACGCATCTTGTACCTGAGTTGCTTGAGTTGCGTCGTTCTCCTCGTGGTTTTCTTCAGCTTCAACTTATGGCCGCATTTTGACCTGCGTTCTCTCCACTTCACCCAAAGTCATGCGAAGACTCAATCCGAATATCAAGCACCGCTCAATCCTCACGGCGCAGCTAATGAGACCGATGAAAAAAGCCCCCTTCTGATCAGTCCCATCGGTTCCTCGAAATCGAAGCCCGTCGGAATCAGCGGAATGAAATACGCAATTATCCTCCCGACTTACGTATGCGGTTCTCTGGGATAAGATTGTGTCGGGGGTGCTAACAAGTTTCTTGGGCAGTCCAAACATATTCCTCTGGCTATCGAATTCCTTCATTCCTTCGTGTGTCTTTGTATGGATTACAAAGAAATCGACATTCACGTAATTGTATCCGACTCCAACGAGCTAAAAGCCTTTCAAGATGCCCTGAATGGCATGAAGAGTTGTGGCGAAACATTCGGCATTTTCCCAGTACCCGCCACAAATGTGAACGAGTCGAAACCTAAGGTCAACATTGTCAACTTCTACGACATACTACCGCCGGTCTTTCACTCCATGACACAAGGAAAATTGACGGAGGCGGATACTTCGGCACTACTACGCGAGCGCGGAAAGTATCAGTATCAAACGATCAAGAAGATGGCCGCTGCGATGGAATTACAATATGATTGGGCACTTTGGCTGGATTCCGAGGCTATTGTCGTCCAGCCATTCAGCATGCGGCAGACTTTCGAGAGTTATATCAAGACACCAACAATATGGAGGTCCAGGATGACAAACACCGACTTCATGCGCGCTATCATCGCTAGCTCTGCCGATGTCTTGAACCGCAAAATTGAGTCTTTCGGACAGGCATTCTGGAACCTGGAGAGGTAGGGCAAGATCTGTACTGGATCAATGAACGTGCGAGCGACAGCTAACTCAGATTCGGTAGTGTAGAATGGATCATCGAAAAAGCGGTAGTCGATGACCTCGTCCAGTACGTTGAAAATGCCCACAATCAAGACTTCTGGACCGCGTGGTCTTCGCACGGCAGCCCATTCGAGATCAGTCTATACAACATGCATGTTCAATCGCGGAAGTTAGAGACAACCGATCCGATGTTCTCGAAATACCTGATTATCGAGACAGAGCGGGAGATGGAGAAGTTCGGTTTGGGTAAGTAATATCCCTACAACTTGGGCCAACAAGCAACTGTCTAACATCCCCGACTTACAGGAGCCGCCAAGTCCATAATGGACACCATGACAGGCACCGGCCTTCTTGAACGCGGTTACGAGCTGCTCCGAGTCTCTGAAATAGCGCCGGGGTTCTCTGCTATGCTGAGACAGTATGGACAACGACTTTTCCGCCTCGACGATCTTGACATTGCCCCTCCAGAAGTCATCGACCGATTTCTTTTAGACACGCCAGTGAATATTTTATGCTCAGGTGCGCCATCACTGCACAGCTGGTGGCAGAAGCGACAAAAGGGCATTTAGATAGCGACTTTCAACATTATATACCCTGTCTCTTGGTTGATTAAAGCATATTCACTGGATGGACCACCGTGATTGCACATAGGTAGCCGGCGTTAATGCCAACGGGTTTTTGGCAGCGTGAGTTGCCACGCTAGATGCAATAGACTGTTTTTCGTCAAGAATAAGCTGACATCTCTTACATTACGTTGAAACTAAAGCTCCTCCTATGTGCATGTTGCGGCATGGTTTAATACAGGAAACTGGCAAACTAAAGGTACACCTCGAAGCAATCCAATGTTCCCATTTTCTTTCAATATTCGTATTGAAAACTAAGCGCAAGCAGAAGACTTCCTTAACACTGAAGAGTAATTTGAGCGACATGGCCGATGGTGCTGTTACCAAAAGTCTTTGCTCCCGTGACGTACACGATGCTCTCGGGCTGGAATCTGTCGAGAGCCACGGAAGAAGCAGACGAGAGCAGAGGCGAAGACGCAACGATGTCTTTGCCACCCCGAGCGGTGTCAACTCCAATAACTTCTTGGGGGCCATTCGTTGCAATGTATGCAAATTTCCCATCGTTTGAAATAGCAAAGTCGTCGCCAAAGGTGATGTTAGAGGCAAGAGTCTCAACCGCTCCTGTCACTGACCCATCTTGGAGAGAAATGGGAACTTTGGCGAAAAGGCCCTGGTCCAGACTGACGAAGAAAAGATCTGTCCCGCGGAGTCGGATGCCGTTGACGCCAATACTAAGACCCGTAGCCAAGGGAGCCATTTCGGGTTCTTGGATGACGGTCTCAAAAACACCAGTCTCAACGTTCAAGCGGACGATGGTGCCCTGGCTGGAGTCTGAAAGAAGGAGATTTCTCGTGTCGTTGACTGAGAGACGAGTCATGCCATTGAGTTGTCGAGCCGAAGGCACGCGCTGGACCAATGAGACTGCAGCTGGTCTCAGGACAGTGCCGTTTTGGGAAATTTTGAAATGGCGGAGGTCGACCTTCCAAACCCCGTTTGAGTTTTCAGTTGATGTCAAATTGGACCCAACAACGTAAAAGGAGTCGTGTTCCAATTCTGAAATACCCAAAAGGCCGGTGACTCCATCGATCTCAGCGACGGGAATGGGCGGGTATCTATTGGCTGGCGAAAGCTGGAACAGCGTCGAGGAGGCGACTGATGTAGCGAGAATATCACCATTGCTTCGAATCGCAAGGTTCTCGAGCGATGTGGCTCCCGGGACAGTGTGAAGAGTAGATACTCCCGAAGCTGTCTTCCAGTCGCAGTTGACGGTGGGCAGAGAGTGCGCTGTCGACATCAGAGAGGCCGCAACGAGCCCGAAGGCCTTCAAGGAAGGCTGGCGTCCGAACATAGCGGAAGAAATTCTAAATAGGGACTTGAGGAGTGAGGAACCAAGAAAGATTCTTGACAATACACGGGTCATGGCTTCAATATAAGAGGCCACCAAAAAGAAAGGATCGCCAAAGTCTGAAGAGTCGTGCAAGGTTGCAAGCGTGTATCCACAACAAATTGATGCGGGTGGATACAGAGGCATGCTCCGAACGGTTTTTAAACTTTTAAGTCCGGACCCCCAGTGCAAACGACAAAGAAGGGATTGGGAAGATCTAGGTGAACCCACTTGCATCCATGGAGAACGAGGGGATGTATTACGAAACTTTTGAAGATCATGTACCGGTGCAGAGCAGGCACTGATTTGTGGCTTGCATGATGTTCACAGCGCGCCAGACTCCCGGAACATATGAATATGGTTGGGCAGCAAAAAGGCTGAAAGAACGAACTTGTTGTAGGAGTAATCCGTAATCATTGGCCAATCTAGTCACACTCAGCTTTGCCTAAATGGCCATCGAATGAGGGACTAAGATTATAACCTAGGTATACTGGTAAGTCCCTCTGTTGATGAGAAACATGTAAACATTTGGCTTGCCATTGTGAGTTCATGAGAACATACAGTTAAATTCTTGCAGTGGCACAGAATTATATTCGTGGGGTGCTCGGCGATAGTATTGTTGCTCCGGGGTCGACGAAGGGTCAGATGTCAGCCCAAAGCCGGACTTTGGCTAGGGACTGATACGAAGTGTGAGCTCGTGGTGCCGGAAAGGAGTCGATCACGAGTGTCGACGTCGAAAGTTACCCAGAAGACATTCTCGAGCGCCTTTCTAAGCTTACTTTATTTAGAGATCTAAGTAGCGTCTTGGTGCTCGTTGATGTGCCGAGAGGATGTCCGGGAAGGATGAGGCGGCTGACAAGGTTGTCCCCACAACCTGGAAGCTTGGCGGCAAGCGAAGGCAGTGTGAAGGATCAATTTAACTACCACTGAACCGAATTCGACGTAATTCCTAAGCCACGGTGGTGATGGAGCTGCCGAGACCTGACAGGCGTTCAGATTGTTCACTGGGCAAAGGGTGCGACCATAGGCGGCGACGGCGAAACCCATTCTTATTCAGCCACAGGTTTGCTGTGATGCGTTCGTCAGTTCAAATGACCCAGTTTGTCACGTCGCGACTGATGAGCCGTAGGGCTGAGTGATGCAAGTTGCCTCTCGGGAAGTATTTCTCCCTGGCATACTTCTCTTGCGCCCAACGAGTCGGAACATTGAATCCACTTGGCCCTTCGTGGACTTGCGAAAGCCGTCATGGACATCGCGTCATATCCTTGTCAGCGGAGACAAGCACTAACTCCGCCGCATAAAAACAGTCATGTTGATGACCTGATTCATGATCCCCACTACGATTTGCCATCGAATGCTGAGCCCATCGCACTTTTGTGGCGCTCCAAAAGTTCGGTGCCGGCCAGGATGTCAGCGAGGTGCATCTTAATGCCGGAACTCCGGCCGGTGCCATACGATAACGTGTCATCCAGTTGTGCTACGTCACTACAGCAGATTTGACTATGAAGCTACACATACTGCCCTTGTCACCAGGGTTTCTACATGCTCGAATCAGAAGTAAGCCAAGCGCATCGCCATTGACGACTCTTCAACCAAACATTCCTATCGCACACAGAGAAAATAGCCAAGATGGTCAAGACACTTCCTTTTGCTGACACTGAGGTCGCCTCTCCTGGCTTCGGCGCCATGGGAATAAGCTTCGGTTTGGGCAGCAACTTGAGCCTCGAAGAAGCTGAGCCCGTGCTGTTGAAGGCAATTGAACTCGGATGCACTTTCTGGGACACTGCTGTAAGTTCTAAAATGACAGATTCGGTTTCAGGTGGGATTGTGCTTTGTTGACATTTTGAAACTAGGTCGTCTACCAAGCCGGTGTGAACGAAAAGCTTCTGGGAGACTTCATCAGAAAACACAACGTCCGCGACAAGGTGTTCCGTGAGTTCCATCATCTTGTTTCCACCCAGACCAAGACTAATGGAATTTGTTGTAGTTGCCTCAAAGTGCGGTTTTGATGTTTTTGGCAAGGGTGGTGTGACCAACTCTGCCTCTCACATTAAGGAGTACATTGAGGGTACCATTGAAAGACTGGGCTTTACCCCTGACCTGTACTACCTTCACCGCATTGACCCTAGTAGGTGGTTTGGCAAGATTGATCATTGTGGACTAGTTGGCTAATCAGGTACAGAAACCCCTCTGGAAGAGTCCATTCCGGCACTTGATGAAATCCGCAAGGCTGGAAAGACGAAGTACATCGGCCTGTCGGAGTGCTCCGCTGCGACTTTGCGCAAGGCCAACTCTAGTAGGCATCTTGCATCGCATCGCATCTTAAAAACTGCAACTAACCAGTAACAGTTGCAAAGATTGATGCTGTTCAGGCAGAGTACTCGGCTTTTGAGACTTTGCACGAGACCGACGGACTCATTGACACCGCCAAGGAGCTGGGTGTAGCCTACGTCGCTTACAGCCCGCTAAGCCACGGCTGGCTCGTCAACGACTTCCCATATAATAGCCCTGAAGATTTCGCGCCAGATGATTTCCGCCGCACTGGTGAGTAGTGATCTTTTAGATTGAATAGTGTATTCAGGCTCAGTATTGACTTGGCTTCAAACAGTTCCCAAGTTTCAGGGCGAGAACTTCTACAAGAACAAGGCGATTGTGGATGAGATCAAGAAGCTTGCCACCAAGAAAGGTTGCACCTTGCCTCAGATCGCACTCGCATGGGTTGCTGCCCAGGGCATGATTGCCATCCCGGGCACTACTAAGGCCAAGAGATTGGAGGAGAATTGGGCATCTAGGGACGTCGAGTTGACCGATGAGGAGAAGGAGGTCATGAGAAAGATCGTCGACGATGCCAAGCCGCATGGAACCAGATACAGTGCCGCTCATCAAGCTTTGGTCGGACATTGATTCAACCATATCTAGGAATATAGTAATTGCGTCAAAATGATTGGGCAACCCGAATGTTCCAGAGCTGAGAAGATCACTAGAAACGAGGGGGAAACTACGCCTACCTTAATGAGGAATAGACGGTTAAGGACCAAGTCAAAGGACGAAGATAAGTTTACAGTGGTCCGTTTGGAAGAGCAAGGATGACACTGGTCAATGCCATTGTCTTGTTAAGATGCCCTTCGGACATTCGATATTTCTTTGTGCACATTCAGGGGTCGCATGTGGGAAATGTTAGACTTTTGGGAATGTCTTTCAACTATTTGGTTTAGCTCAAGTCAGTTGGTGAATTGGTGAAACTTCCTTTTTGTGCACAAAAGCCAGCCATGGACCCTCTTAGAGAAGTCAACGTTGTTCAGACAACGTGTTTCTTCTCTCATTGAGCAGTCGTTTCCCTGAAGTTTAAAGTTGTCGGTAGGAATTTTGAAACATAACAACTCCTTTGCCTGACTGAGAGTTTGAGCTACAATCTTCTGTAGACACTCACCCCATCATCAGCACATTTAAACGGAAGATTTTGGATTCTTCTAATAGCGCCCAAGTGTCTCTCTGGCGGGGAAATGCGGAAGGCAAAAAATATCTTAAGAGCTCAAATAAAGCAAGCACTATTTCATTAACTCTCAGCTATTTCTAATGAACCATAGGTTCGTAGGGTGCTGCTACTATCCTTCCCATTGTGACGGTACCACCCACGCCGACAACTCTTGAGATGGGGAATTCACGAGAGGTATACCTGATAGGTCACAAAAGCACTTTCAATCGGTCAAAAATCCGACGCCTCAGTTTCCTTAGGCTCAACTTCAGTTGGGCTGTGCTTGTCGTTTTCGAAGAGTCTGAAGAAGGGGTTCTCTGGTTTGCTGTCGCAGAGCGTGGACAGAAACGGCTGTCATGGAAGCAAATCGAGGTCAACATTGACAGAGATCATCCGGATCTCAATCTTCTTGGTCATTGCCACTATTCAAACGCCTGGATCAACCGCATGGGTAAGTATCCGAATAGCCTCTGGCACCGGATACTAATCATTGATTTTAGCCAAGCAAGTCGTGAAGCGTCTAGAGACTGTCAGCAGCAACATTTCATCGCACGACAGTGGATTCCAATTTTGCCAGGCACTTGTCAAATTGGTGTTGCAGAAGTCCCCGTCAAGCCCTCAGGCCTTCGATGTTGCTCAACTGAAGCCGAGTCTTCAGAGGGGATTGAAGGTCGGGTACAAATGGAGCGTACTTGTCTTGCCCCCAGGTTCCTCTGAATCTTCTCGACATGACGCCAGCTGGGACTCTCCGATAGAGTCAGAAGACGAAATTGATGAAGAGTGCGAGAGACTTGGAGAAGATCAGATATCCGAGGCAGGGACTTCGTGTTCTGTTTTATCGAACTTCGACCATGCTTCGGATGCCGATTATGACCCGAACCAAATATCCGACGACGAATCCGAAGAACTTGATCTTTTATCGGAAAGCGAAATTACGCTAAACGACGCGCCAATTCACATTTCAAACAGGCGGTACCAGAAAGTTCATGTTCTTGTCCTGATATGGGAGGAGCATGACTTGACAAACAGCTTGGGCTACAGCATTGACGATGAGATGGAAGAAGCCGTTGCCGCTTTCAAGAGCTATCGCTTCGACGTCCACGAATTTCGGATTCCGATGTATAAGCCCACGCAACGGACTCTGGATGAGATACGAAAGTTCGATCCTGCCACCACAGGAGCAAACGAAGCCGAGACGCTCGTGATCATTTGGTACAATGGACACGGTCGTATCTTGAAAGTCGACCATCAGCTGGTTTTGGAAACGTAAGTTCAACATCCAACTCAAACACTTGAAAGCCGCGATTTCTTTACTTCCACACACAAGCCATGATGATTTTGAGGGCTTAATTAACAAGCATTTGAAGTTGCAAAGCAAAGATCTATTGGAAAGACATCTGCCCGAGTATCCTCACATTGAGATGCGATGTGTTGCTGATACTTGACTGCTGCCATGCCGGTGCTTTTGTTCTCAGCGAAAAAGAGCTCACGCCTTTCCTGCCGGAAAACAAGCCCTTCATCAAGTCGGTATTTTGCTCGGCTGGTTTCGACACGACTTGTCATTATGGAGAACCATACTCTCTTGCTCCCACAGTCTCCGCAACTCTCAGGGGATACATTGACCGAGAGACACTGGATACTGACATTCTTCTTATCGATGTCATGCATGCAATAAAGCGCTGTTTCAAAGAGTGGAAGCAGAAATCCAGGCGCCAACCTAAATTCGACTACGAAACTGGTGAATGGATTTCTGAAGTCGTTCAAACGACACACAAAACTTCCAACACCCCAGTTCTGGCGCGATTGATTCCTGGACGCCCTGGCTCAATTCTTCTGCATCCGCTGCCAGATCCAGCATTGATCAAGGGACGCAAGCGGTCAGTCTCTGCTATTTCATTTGATTCGGACGACGAGCCCCCTAGAACGCGTCGGAAACTCGGTCATTCCACTTGAGTAGTTAGACATGATGAGTCGAGAGATTCCAGACACGCTTTTTGTACGACGCAGGATCGAAAGGTTATTTCATATTGTCAGGGATCAATCCCCAAGATCGAGACTTGGGCCATTGCGGTTTCACATTTAGAGTAGTTTTGGGCTTCTTGGTTTTCTAAATTAACTTCCTTTCGTCATACTTTCTACTGAAGCTCGCCTTGATGGGAACCTTGAAGTCGTGCCTTTGACTGTTGAACCTCTTCCTTCCCAACTATTCAGGCCGTGAATATACTCCTATAAGAATGTTCAGTCAATACAGAGAAACTGGACACAGCAGAAACTCATACACGCTCATATCAGTAAGGACGAGGTGACTTTCTATATTTTTTGTTTTTTTCTTGGCCTTGAATATCTTTTCGACAACTACTGTTGTAACTTGCAGTGATCATCACAATCAGTTTTCAAAGCAACGCATCCAACAAAAAAGAAGAAAAAAGAAAAAAGAAAACCAAAAACGAATCAAATCAAAACTATTCATTTCCACCCGCCTCCATCCAACAACGCGACGTTGCCGTCTCTTACATAACCCTGATTAATCTGCCTCGTGTCGTGCTTCTTGTTACAGGGTTGCTAGCAAAAGTCACATACTCAGGTACTTGTTATTCTAGATGACATTCAGCCTCGTGACAGTGTCCCCAGGACATTAGGGTCGATTGAGCCGGTGATACGGGAAGAGTTACAGTTTGATACTTGTCGACCGAAAAGGATCTGGGACGCCGGTAATCACGCACACATGATGCTGCTAATTATTCCTCGCTACACTCTCAGCTGTAGCCAGGAGGTTTTTCGAGCCATGGTGAAATGCGTGGATATTATCTCCGTGAGAGGAGTTTTCAGAGTCCACCACTTTTTTTGACCTCACTATGCGTCTGCTCGATCCTCAAGAGGGAACTGTGTACTGGCGTCAAATCATGCAATAAGCGAGTTGTTCAGATAATGATGGACACTGAAGAGTTTGCTCTGCTTACAGGTCATCGTCTGTCGGACTATGCGTCGTTTCGTCCGCGACCACAACACGATTCATATCACGTTTGTTTTGAACTGTTCTTGATACATTATTAAAGTACGAAGCGACATCAATCCGGACCTTTAGTTTAGGAAGAATCAAGATATTTCTTTCTTATTTTGGGTTTGATGCAGTCCTGTATTTCTCAGGGGGGCAAGAAACCTTCGTCTCTTGTGTGACTTTGATTTCTCTACTTCCAGACGGCGTAACGCTTCTTGCCGCACTTCGTTGATCGCAATTCCTATCTGCAACTGGTAAAACATCACCTGAGATGGAGACACTACTAGTCTCGAATTCTCTGGCTCTTGATTCTATAACGGTCTCCCGTTGGTTCACAGGATCTCTTCGATAGGCATGACCGGACCAGAGTTTCGTTTTATCGTCACTGCCGTCAGCCTTGGCCGTGCCTTCCTCAGACAGGTCATCCTGCGACTGGAGTTCATAAGACTCAGACTGCAGATTTCTTCGCTTCTTGTTTTTCTCTACAGCCGTTGAGTACGGTAGAGACTTTTTGCCAGTCCGGTCGCTGGACCCAGTAATACGAGAGGAAATGAAACTGGGCAGATATCGAACGAAGAAGGGCTTGAGTCCCGGTACCGAGGCGCACACAATGCCGGCATTCGCCTCTAAATAGGACCAATTGAATTGCTCGGCCACGTCCCAGCTGTAGTCAGCGGTCTTCATCAGTGGTGGGAGAATGATTGTTCGTTTGATCGCAGCAGCACAGACACTACCACAGTGTTAGTACATATCTGATCCACAACATATCAAGGTCTCTGGATGAGCCTCAGAAGGGGGTCTATACAATATACCGGTTGCAAACAGCAGAATTACTGATGCTTTTTGTCTCCTAGCCATCTGGAGAGGAACAACAATCCTGAGAGGTAGCACAAGGATAACCACGTCCATCAGGATGTTGGCGACGCTCAGAACCATATATACCGTCTCCTTGTCGACACATCTGGCCGTCTTCAGCGCCTCCGCGTCCCAAGATGCATAGACTGGACGGCAGCAAAACAAACTCAATAGCTGATAGGCGACGGAATATGCAGTGACGATCCCAATCAGGGATTTGACAACAATTCGGAATGTTCGATCGGGGGACAGTCGCAGGTACAGGAAAAGAAGAGACAGCTTCGCCAACACAACGGTAAGAGAGTAAGTCATGGTCGTGCAAGTGCCGTACTGTGCGATCCTTGTTAGAAACGTGCGGCAAGAGAAAACCAAATGCCTCTTATGAACATGCTGTAAAGTCCTCACTTACAATGAGAAATCCGGGGTTGTAGTCGGAGTATTTAACTTGCCAGAAATGCGAAGCTACGCCGAGATCAATCACTGTCGGTGAAGGAGTCAGTCGAAGGATCCAGAAAGATTCTTTTGGGATACCAACTCTTGAGACCTGTGGCTAGAAAGGCTAAACTCATGATCATAGAAGCTATTATCAGATCTAGACATTGTGTTAGGAATGATCTGTTCTGCGACAGGAAAGATGTGCACTCACAGTCGTCAACACCCAAGCTTCGTTGTACGATGTGTATCCCGGTAAATATCCGCAGCACCACCAAGAAAAAAGCGACAATGGTTGTCGACGTTCCCGCCGCAATCATGCCTTTCCCCACGGTTCCTGCAGCGAACCGATCCTCTCCTAAGGGAGGATCCGCCATGTAGGCGATTTCCGTCTCAGTAGTCATGTTGCTGTTGCTGTTGTTGTGCTGCAATTGGAGGAGGGTAGCAAAGATGTCGAAGCCGGATGTTTGTGACGGAGAGAGAGAAATGCGATTCCCATAATAATGCAGGGACAAGTCAAGGTCAAATCAAGCATATTGTTGGTTGCTTCTTCGTAGTCTTGTGTGCTATGTAATATCACCTTGTGGTCGCTCTAGACGGCAAAGATTCTCGCACCGGATGGGGAAGGGTTTTCTGGGTGGTTCCCTTGTTTCTCCGTCTCGGCGTGCGCTTCCCCATTTCAAGTTCGTCCTCGATCTGCCAGGACACTCAGCCTCTGGACAAGGCCATCCTGGTGCGGACTAACAGCAGTAACAAGAACGTCCAATATGCAGCGGCAAGACGTCCAACACATAGTTGCCAGGACTCATACGAGAGAGTGGGGAATCTGAAGCCCTTTGATGGGGCAGATGCAGGGGCTAAGTCGCAAGGCGTCCGGCAAGTCCCCCAAGTCCGATGGTTGGTGACACGGGAAGGGGGAAACCATTAATCTGCAAGGGTTTATTCTTCTATCCTTGTCACTTTTTGGTAGCTTCCAAGTTGGTGCGGTCCTTATCAGATCATCTGAAGCCAAGCCACTAGGATGCTATTCCCACGGATATTTGTGAGAGGCACAGGCACAGCGAGGGCAGCATAACATGGTTTTTCTCCTCGCCTGTACCTCAACCTCGGTTTCCAAAGAAGCTTTTGCCACAAGAGTATTCCCCATATCTGGTGGCTGCCATAGAGTGACCTGCCAGTATGTATCAATCAACTGATAGGAGAAGCGCCTAGGCTCAGTCGGCGTGGTTGTCGTTCGCTTCCGCAGTTAGCCATTTCCCTCAAAAGCAAGGCTGCTGGGGTTTGTTGCCAGTATACTCTTGTCCCCGTCATTCAGTTCGGTGAGAAGACCGGTGTGACAGAAATCCCGTGCAGGTTTTCTGTTCGTTATCTCGCTTCTGCAAGATTTTACAACAGTATGACACACAGTTAGACAGGACGCGACGCGCACCAACGACGTTAATCTTTCCATTCAGGGCTCTCTTGGCGTCAAGAGACCAGCTCAGGTCGTCGGCTGTCGGATTGCAAGCGGGTCGGCGCTATCCGGGCGGGCATCGGTGACCAACATCGGAGCGGCGGGGCCAAGCCGCCAAGATGGCCGGGGTCATCATCGCGGGGAAGAGGGTACGGTCCCCGGAGCCATACGAGGCCTGCATTTCCGGGAATTGATGGCCGAAGGCAACAGGATGCAGAAGTCAAAGATGTTGGAACTAGGGACGAGTGCATGTGTGTTTGAGAGGCATGGTTAAGTGGGTTTGCCCAGTGATTCGACGACATATCAGTCGAGTCTACTGACTGACGGTGGTTCTTAACTGGGTGCCTTTGCTACGGTGTCCTTGCTTTCTTGTTCCAACTGCTCATCCAGCTTCCGCCCATCATGTCTCAGATGCAAAGCGAGCAAGAGGACCACCCGGAGCTGTTCAAGCCCGATCTCAACATCGACAGGCGACAATGCAAGCGAGTGGTGCCCCTCGAGGTGCTCGCTCTAGGCATGTCCAAGACGGGCACATCGTGTGAGTGGACTCGCCCATTTCATGTTCTGCACCGGGCTTCTGAGACTGACTTGTTATCAAACACAGCAATGCAGCGAGCTCTCATGATCCTCGGGTACGATGATGTATACCACGGCTTCGCCATGGTCTCCAACATCTGCGAGGTCGAAATGTGGATGGAAGGAATGCACGCAAAGCAAAACCCGAAACCGGGCCAGAAGCCGTTCGGTCGCGCCGAATTCGATCAGCTTCTCGGTCATTGCGGCGCCATCTGCGACATGCCCGCCAATTTCTTCGGCCCGGAGCTGGTCCAAGCCTATCCCGATGCAAAAGTGGTGCTCGTCGAGCGAGATGTCGAGTCCTGGTACAAGAGCTTCGACGAAAGCATTGTCACGGTAGCTTTCAATCCCATCTGGAGGTTCCTGTCTTGGCTTCGAGCCAAGTACGTTGCCGAGATTGACGACATCACATTTACTTGGCTCAAGTACACCTTTGAAGCGGAGACCAAGGCTGAGGTGCTAGCTAAGGCTCGCGACGGGTACCGGAAGCACTATGAGACAATTCGAAGAGAGACGCCGCCCGAGAGGTTGCTCAACTACAGCTTGAAGGACGGATGGGGTCCGTTGTGCAACTTCTTGGGCAAGCCTGTACCTGACGTGCCCTTTCCACACGTCAATGACCACGAGGCGTACCACGAGAAGCTTCAGATCATCATAAGAAAGGGGGCTCATGCGTTCAGTCGCAAGCTGATTTGGGTTGCTGTACCAGGTCTGGTGGGTGTTACGGCCTACTACTTGGGGATAAAGAGGGGCATGATTGAGAATTTGCTGCAATTCTTGAAACGATGATGCGGACTTTTCACACTGTTGTCCCAATTGTTGGATCCGAACCAGTTCAAACAGAAAGACTTCCAATTCTTTATGAGTTCATTATGAAGCTGGAAGGTGCCGACCACCTGATCTGAGACGGGTCTGAGGCCTGGCAGAATAGGCAAGTGCAATTGCTCTTTGCCAGAGTATCGGTGGTGGAAAATGAAAATTTCAGCCTCACTTTCACATTGCTCTGGTTTTGTCCCTGTGAGATAGCACCATGTTGGACTTTGTGTAAAAATAAAAAATAAAATAAAATTGATCGCCAAAATTCACGTTATCCTGGGGGCAAAATCTGGCAGCAAGGTTCAGTCCCTTGTTACCCTTCCCTCTGTTTTCTACCTACCTAGGAATGAGTATCTCATCCGTGGGGGTGGAGTGACGGCTTACTGGCTTTTTTCCGGCTTCATTGTCGAAGCAGGCAGCTGATGCTCCTTCCTAAGACCGGCTTTGACACGACCAAATTGTCTTGGAAGATAAAGCAAGAAACACTTACTTGTCCTAGTGCCCCAACTCAAAGAGAACTCTCAACTGTCAACCTTTTTTGTAGGCCGTTCTCAGACATGTTGAGAAGCTTCACCATTGTTCCTTCCACATCCATCCAATAGGCAGCCTCGGGAAGTGAGGCTCAGGTTTGGTGCTTGTGTTGGCCACGCTCTTATTTCCCAGTGAATCAGTTTAGAAACCACCATCCGTTTCCTTGAATTTTTTCAGTGCATCAGTTCTCATCTCACGCTGAGTCGTCTGCTCCGCTCACAACTCCCCTAAACAGCCTCACGTTCATACGGGGCAAGGCCATCATCATTGAACATCTGCCCTAACTATTGAGCTCCCGCCTCCCAAAATTCATCTGCCTGGGAATTTCCATCCCACAGGATTATTTTCTCTCAACTGCCAGAAAATTCTTGTTGTCTGCTCCCTCCTCTTTCATCTGCCACACACAAAAACCCTTCCCCTCCACATTCACCTCCCACACACTCCTCATCTCCCATACACTCTTCATCCAAGAAGACACTTTGCTACGGCATTACTTTGCACCACTACCAAATTCACATATCTCATCCCTCTCTCCATCACAATTCATCATCCCATTCCATCAAGATGTCTTCCTCTGACACCAACGACGGCAAGACCTCCCTCACTGAGCGTGAGCTGGTCATCCTCAAGCACGCCTGGAACTGCATGAAGACTCCCCCCGAGGTAAGCTCCCCCTACATCGTCCAGAAGCCCCCCTCCCCTTATAATGCCTTCCAAACATTCCTAACCCATCACACAGATCGACTACGTGAAGCTCGCCGCTGCCGTTGGCATGACCAACCACCGCTCCGCCCAGAACGCCTGGGGCAACATCAAGAAGAAGCTCTTCACCGACGTGGCCCCCGCCGTCGACGAGGACGGCAACCCCATCCCCGCGACCACCCCCAAGCGCAAGCGCGCCACCCCGGCCAAGAAGAAGGCCGCCGCCGCCGCGGCCGACGCCGATGACGACGCCGACGAGCTCAACGCCGAGACCGAGGAGAAGCTCGTCGTCGAGACTCCCAAGAAGAAGCGCGCCACCCCCAAGAAGGCTGCCGCCGCCGCCGCCGCTTCTGCCTCCGCCGACAGCGACGCTGCTGCCGCCGCCGACGGCGAGGAGTCCGCCGCCCCCGAGACGCCGGCCAAGAAGAAGCGCGCCACCCCCGCCAAGCGCAAGACTCCCGTCAAGGCCAAGAAGCAGGATGATGACGAGGAGGAGGAGGACAAGGGCGGCGCCGAGGCTGCTGCTGCTGCTCCCGCTCCTGCTCCCGCTGAGGAGACCAAGTTTGAGCTCAAGGATGACAAGAAGGGCGAGGACGTCGACATGGAGGACGGCAACAAGGACGAGATCTGAGCGTGTCTGCTCTGGTCTTTCCTTTTTCTGGTCCTGTCTTTGACGATGGTTGCGACTTTCTACGGCATTCGGATTTGGCACTGACGAGTTTTGGGACTCGGTCTGGCTTGGATGGCGTTCGGGAAAGTGGTCTGCTGGACTGGAAAATGGTTCATGGTCTCTTGCTTAGCTCTTGTGAAGGGCTCGATGGTTCACGGATAGCTTGGTAAACTGGGTCCTAGATACAGATGGGGATCAGAATCACATCAAGTTTTACACAGACTCGTCTTGCCTTCCCATCGTGACTGAATCCCTCTTTCAATTTTGATCTTCCGCCGCGTGCCTTTATCCGGATTTCCTTGCGGGTGACATCTTTCCACATCTTTTTTTAACCTTCCCATCCATGATAGCAACGAGAAATTGTCCGACTAGTCCGTCTCACGTCATTCTAACGTACCTGTCTTTTTAAGAAAGTGCCCGGGCGAATGGTAGAGGTAATGGTAGAAATCTTCCGGCGGCGTCGCATCCAGAACTCCGGGTAAATGAACATCTGCTCCCACAACCATGAAGCCGGCGAGAGGATCACGAAGGAGCTTGACGGCGGAGAATCACATCCCAAAAAAGGAAATCTTGCACGGAAATTTCTCGTTCTAATCCGGGAATGCCCCAGTGGCCATCCAGCATCGCTTCCCTCAGCTCACTCTGCTTGGCTGACCGTAATTGGAAGCACCATCCCACCGGACGAAGACGGCGGGAAACGAACGGTTGAGTCCAATACGAGATGGAAGATGACTGCCGACTTCGGGAATCAAAAAAGCTGTGCCCGGGATCTAGCCACTTCCTTACGAACACCGCCACGACCGTCCCTTTCAAGGTGCATAAAGGGAGAGCTCTCCACCCCTAGCACGACCTCCTTCCCCCTTGGGACAGCACATCACTCATCTCTACAAGACATCTCAGAATCAGACATCCAAAAAGAATATCCATCAAGTCCAAAATGGTTCGGGCAGCCTGCATCCTTACGTCCATCGCCGCCCTGGCCAGCGCCACCGGCGCAGTCATCTGCACCTCGAGCGAGACCTACTGCGGCTCACACCTCCTCAAAGTTGGTACGTCGGTGAACCCATTACTTATGATGCTTCTCATGCTGACAACCCAAAAAAGACCCCAGCAATCGCCAGGCCGTCGAGTATGCCCTCACCTCAGGCAGGCAGCCCGTGGACGACGCACACGTGAGCCAGTCCGTCTTCTGGTGCGTCCCGAAGGGCGTGCCCGTACCAGGCGACTCCGGCCTCCTTTTTGTTACGTACTGCGGTCCGACGAACATGTGCCAGGAGGGAGGGGCGTTGGGTGGTTTCGGCGATGCCTGCGCGCCGACTTCTCGCGGTGGCAGCAGGCTCAAACCTCGCTAGTAGGCTAGGACGGATCGTCGCAGAGACTCGCGCGTGTGCGCTTCGGTGACACATACAGCAAGGGAATCCCGAGGGAAGCAAAAAAAACGAAGACGCGAATGGAGTATATACGGGGGTCCGTTTTGTCTAGTTTTGTCTATTCTCTCTTAAAGTAAGAAATCTTTTTGACATGGCATGATACATGGAACTCCCTCAAATCAGCCGCATGCTCAAAAACACGAGGAACAAAAATCTATTCGTGAATGTACTTCTTCAGGCCGCGCAGGCGCTCCTTGGCGGTCTCGAGCACGTCATCGGGCTTGCAGACGGCGAAGCGGATGTAGTCCTCGGCGATGTGGGCGTTGGAATCGGTGTAGAACTCGGTGGGCGGGATGGCGGCGACGCCGACCTCCTGGATGAGGAACCAGGCGAGCTTGAAGTCGCGCGGGCGGCTGGCGACGTGGGCCGGGAAGGGGTAGTCCTCGGGCAGCTTGACCTTGGCCATGTTGACGAGCACGAAGTAGCCGCCCTCGGGCTCCGAGTAGGGCATGCCGAGCTCCGTCCAGACCTCGTTGAAGCGGTCCATCTTGCCCTTCATGTCCTTGATGGTCTCATCCCAGAAACCGTACTGGTCAGCCTGCTCGAAGCCTGAAAGTGTGTCAGCTTTTGTCACAGAGCCTGTGGGAGAAGAGGGAACATACCAACGGCACAGGCTTCTTGGAGCGGCGAGACGGAAGAGTAGCAGATGCGGGTGTGCGCGGCCGAAACGTATTGGATCAGCTCGGCGGGACCCATGAGCCAGCCCACGCGCCAGCCGGTGGCGTAGAAGTTCTTGCCAGCGGAGCCGACGGTGATGGTGAGGCGCTCAATCTCGGGGGAGAGGGTGGCGATCCTCGTGAAGGGGACGTAGTAGAGGCGGTCGTAAACCTCGTCGGAGAGGATGATGATCGCGTGCTTGACGCAGAGGTCGCCGATTCTCTGGAGCTCCTCCTTGGAGAAGACCTTGCCGACGGGGTTATCTGTCGCTCCGAGTCAGTAAGGTGTGAGCAACAGAAAGAGGGGCAAGTGAGCACGGACGCGGTGTGTTGAGGACAATCATCTTGGTCTTGGGGGAAATGGCACGCTCGAGCTCGTCAAAGTCGATGGTCCAGTTGGCGGCGGACGACGTCTTTTCGCCGCCGTCCTTGGGCGGGTGCAGGGGGACGTAGACGATCTTGCCGCCGGGCATCTCGATGTTGCTGATGTACCTAACACATGGAGTCAGCGCTTACAGCTCAGAGTCAGAGCACTTAGGCTTTATCTCACTGGTCAAAGAAGGGCTCAAAGATGATGACCTCATCGCCCGGCTCGATGAAAGCCATGAAGGCGCTGAGCATGCCTGGATGATGCACCGTCAGTCCGTGGTCGTCGCGGCAGTCCCCCTCCACAAGGCCATCTCACCCTCATTCGCGCCGGTGGTGATGGTGACCTCGGTCTCGGGGTCGAGCTTGCGGCCCCAGTGGGGAGAGTAGGCGTCGGCGATGGCCTTCTTCAAACGCGGACGGCCCTTGGTGGGACTGTACTGGTTGCACTCGACGCGGTCCAGGGCCTGCTTGGCGGCGTTCAAGATGAAGTCGGGCGGGTTGTAGCCGAAGAAGCCCTGGCCCATGTTGACGATGGGCTGCTTGGGCGAGGCGGCGGCAGCCTCGTTGACGATGGACCTGGGGCGTGTTAGCATCGTTCGTCCCGTTAATTGAGTCCAATACGCACCAGACATCCTGTCGTCGGCCGGCGACGCGGGCGGCGGGCTTGATCTTGCTGCTGAGACTCATGGCGGTCGTCGTGTGGAAGCCTCTTCTGACGGCGCTGCTGGGGATGCGAGACCGGAAGAGAGGGAGGACGAGCGAGGTCATGGAAGAGAAGGAGACGAGGGAAATCGGAGAGGCACGGCGGTTTGAGTCGACGGTGCACCCTCCTTCGATTAGACCAGGCGAAAGTCCGAAAATTGGGCGAAGCTGATTGCTTGACGCTCCTGAGGCCCCATTCCCGTCTGGAGCCGATTTTGCTGTAGCACTGGGCGACCCCGATTACGCCATTTGTCTGGCCCCGTTCTCGGTGCTCTCTCTGCAGCGGGGTGAGCCGGCGATTGCTCTTTGGCGGGGTAAAAAGCACGGCCCGACGATGACATAATCGCTGACATAATCGAGGGATGGTTCCGATATTCTCCCGATGGCGGCATCCGATTTGTGAGAAATGCGCAGTCGAAAACAAGCTTCTCTAAAATCCCACAAGCTCATCTGTCATCTCATTCCGCCCTATCGGCTTCGAGATAATCGAGGTGCCTGGCGCCAGCGAAAGAATCGCCCCTTGCCAGATGACCCCAAGAATAGTCCATCTTCGACAGAGTTTGGGCGAAGTCGCCCGTCAATCTCTCCAATGTTACGACCGACAGTCACAACACAGGCTATAGATTTATTTCAAGTAAACCTGCAAGGCGTTCAATCGGATACTGCCTGCAGACTTCAAATCAATGCGGGGTCGCGCCTTTTGCACTGTTTTCCAAGCAAACCCGGGCGGCCCCGTTGTGGTCCATAGATGAGCATTAACGTTTACGCCTCAGCCGCAGCCGCCCGCGGGTATCTTACCTTAGTTATGTTACATGCGGCGGCAGCCTTCAAGGAACAACTGGCATCCGATGTTTTGCATTCCGTTGCTGCGAGCGACTGTCAGACCAACACCAGTTAGTCTATTGCTGCTGCCTTGAAGGATCCCGTCTTGGTATGCGTCCGGCACCTGAACGGCAGTTAGCCGTCTCTCTGGAAACCGAATTGCATCACTTTGTTGCAGTCAATCGTGTCCAACGATGGACTGAAGGAATCATGCTACCGTATTGGCCAAGGAGTCTTTCTGGTGACGCATATCAAGAGACACAGTAGCACCGAGACACTGAACATCTCCCACGTCAGCGAATCCTCCTCAATCCCTCTGGTGCGACTCTTCAACTCGACTGATATTGAGTGATGTAGGTTCCCTAGAACTGTATTGCGAACCTTCGCGGGTTGCGGTGTGGTCGAGGGGCCTAGATTCGTCTCATCACCATGACATGCGATGCGGCGGAGCTTAGCCCCGAGGCAACTGGGCATATTCTCTGGATGCCTTCTCGACCTGGAGATATGTGGTCTTCGATCAGTATAGATAGACGACGAGAATCCCGCCCCAGAATCGTTTCCATTCCGCATCAGCTTCAGCTTCAGCATCAACCAGTTAGCAGTCCCAACTACCAGATTACTTTCACAACCTGCTCTCACCATCTCATACTACGATTCTCAGTACTCCACTCGAAATGCATTTCTCAACCGCCGCCGTCTCTGCTGCTCTCTTCGCATCCGTGGCCTTGGCCAACCCTGTCCAGGTCGAGGCTCGCGAGGGTGGTGACCATGCCAAGGTGTCCTCCTTCAGCAGCGACCTCTGCGGCGGAACCGAGAGCGTCTTCGAGGTCACGGGTGTCGGTGCCCGCCGCTGCATCCCGGTTTCTGACAAACGTTCCATCAAGGTTGCCGACAAGCGGTACGATGCAACTCTTTTTTTGGTCTGAACATACGAGCTGACAAGATGCAGCGGCTGCACCATCAGGACCTGGAGCGGAGCCAATTGTGGCGGCAGTTACTTTACTCTTCCCGATGGCGATCTTGACTGCCACTCGGTTCTTCATGCTGCCGTTGAGATTGTTTGCTAAGCACATCATGGGTATGGGTGTATGAGGATATTAAGGGCAACGTAGAGGGGAAGGAATCACGAGTCTGGGAAATTGCATAGCTGGGATATGAAGGAATAGAAAGGTTGCACAAGTATGCTTCAGTTATCATCGTTTAGCCTGTTCTCTACGGGTATTGCGTACCAAGTTCAATGACATACGTCGCACTTTGCTCGTCTTGGTGTCTCCAGGATTGTCTTCGGACATCTGTCAATAGCCCTCATTTAACCACCAACGAAGCAAGTTACTTTAGGTGATCGACACTGATGTTTGGCCGCCAGGAACTAAGTTTCAATGTCCTCGGGAAAGGAGTCATGGTCAACATAAGGCTTTTGATACACAACGACTCCCCGTTGTGCCCAATCCCCTGGAACCCTGCATCTTTTCAGTTGCTGTTTCGGCCCACTCACCGCTGCCGCAATCCGATCGTGACAAAGATACGAGCCTCTGATTGGACGCGACAAGCGGACACTAACAACTTGGGCGCTCGTTTGAGTGTGGCTGCCGCTTGGGAAAAGCGCGCTAGCCGCTTTGGTGCAAGGCTCCCGCCAGCCTGCCTCTTGCTCGGCTGCCTGGAGGATTCGGGCCCAATTTCCCACTGAACCACACCCACCTCCCGTACCTTACCGTGGGACAAGGAAGCTGCATGATTTCCTCGGGCCCCCGTTCGTCGCTTCCGTTGGGACTTGGGACTTGGGACATGGGAAGAAACGCAGCCGATGCCAGATGCGGGAAGGACGGCACAGGCAGCATGCACCGCACAAAAACGAGCGAGGCTCGACCTAATGTCGAGCAGCCGCCCTGCTCCCACAATGCCGTCGCCTCCATCGGGCTTCATCGCGCTCGACTCCCGCCGCAGCGCCCTCCGTCTCTCCGTGCGCTGACCGACACCGAGCCTCCGACCAGACGGCAAACATGGCTCTCAACCCCCGTCTGCGGATCGTGATCCCCGTCGTCGCGCTGCTCGCCCTCTTCGCCGTCCTCGCGCGCTTCCACGAGAGCATCATCAACGTCGACTCCATCTTCAACAACCACAAGACCGCGTCTCCTCCCGCTCCCCCTCCCGCTCAGCCGCCCGCTCAACCGCCAGCCGCCGGCGCCGGCAAGGACGACAAGAACGACAAGCCCAAGGGCAAGCATCCGGTCTTCAAACCCGCGCCGTCCTACACCCCGCCGCCCGTCATCGACCCGTTCCCCCTTCTCGCCAACACGGCCGAGCAACTGCCGCCGATCCCCTCCTACAATGTCCCGCGCAAGCACCTCTACCGCGAGTACGGCCTCGACGCCGCCCCGCCGCTCTTCATCGGCTTCACCCGCCAGTGGCCCATCCTGCTGCAGTGCGTCGTGAGCTACATCACCGCGGGCTGGCCGGCCGACAGCATCTACGTGCTCGAGAACACGGGCGTGCAGATGGCCAACACGAAGGGCGAGCTGTCGCTGCAGAACCCCTTCTACCTCAACCACACCTCCCTCGAGCGCCTGGGCGTCAACGTCCTCCAGGCCCCCGCGCTGCTGTCCTTCTCGCAGATGCAGAACATGTTCCTCCACACGGCCCACTCGCGCGACTGGCCGTACTACTTTTACAGCCACCAGGACGTCGTCGTCTTCTCGATGGAGGACGGCGCGGACAACGACCACCGCCCCGGCGACCGCGACTGGGACTTTTACGACGACGACGAGAAGGAGCAGGCCATGAACCCCCCGGCGGCGGGGCAGCCCGGGTACAAGACGATTTACGAGAACTGCCTGCTCGACCTGAACACCACGCTGGCCCGCGGAGAGAAGTGGGCTTTCAGGTGGTACCAGTACGACCACCTGACGCTGGTCAACCGCGCGGCCATGGACTCCATCGGCGGCTGGGACTCGCTGATCCCGTACTACGCGACAGACTGCGACATGAATGCGCGGCTGGGCATGGACGGATGGACGATGAGGTACCGCAGGGTAGGCCTCATCAACGACATCTCGACCCACCTGGAGGACCTGGCGGTGCTCTACCGCGTGCCGGGCGTCGAGCCCAAATGGGTCGACCCGAATCCCCCGTCGCCCGAGGCCAAGGCGAAGGAGGAGAAGGAGGCGGAAGAGAAGAAAAAGGCCGAGGAGGCCAAAAAAGCAGAAGAAGCGAAAAAAGCGGAAGAGGCGAAGAAGGCAGAGGAAGAAGCGAAGAAGGGCGGCAGGCGGCAAGAAACACCACCGCCGCCGCCAACGACCACGGACGCGGCATCTCCCAAAAAGTCCAGTCCCATGGACTACTACCACTCCGTCGTCAACACCGTGCTCGAAATGACCAACTACAAGTACCGAGGCGGCAACCACAACCGCAACTCGTGGCAGAAGAGCCAGCGAGGCGGCGAGGGCGAGCCGTACTACTACAACCCGGAAGGGTTCGCCGAGGCCTTTGAGGTCCTCGTCGGAGCGGGGAGAAAGGTCTTTGAGTTGAAATGGGGACGTGGAAACTGTGGTATCGACGGGTTCGGCTTGAAGGTCTCTGACCAGTGGCACGTGGTGCGTTTAGAAGACGAGTAAGAACCTGGAATCGGTGGATGGGGACGTGGTCAAGAACTGTAGTTACGACGGATTTGGTGTTCAGCACGCACACACGGAACATATTTAATGGCACGAGTAGACGAGATAGAGAGCTGCTTTCAGCCCGTGTAGGACGGATCTCAGATGTATCATAGAACCGGGAACGGGAACAGGGACAGCAAGTACTGGCATATAGTCATGTCTTGGTATTCAATGGACGAAGCCATCTAATGCTGGTTTACGCACAAACAAGTCTAATCTCTCTTTTTGTCGGAGACGGCTTTTCTAGTGCTTGATGCATGCATGCATGCTATGCAGATGCAGACCTCTCTGATGGCAAGAGAGGGAAAAAATGGTAGAACAGAGGAAAATCGTACACGTGGCTCTCTCTCAAAATGCCCCAAGACGCCATACCCGTCTATATAGGTATCCCGGCCGCGACCAATATCAATCCAAGAGAACACTTTTAAAAAAAAAAAAAATCGAAACACGTAGCTTTTTCGGCTCGCAGTCTATCCCAACTGCGCTTTTGCAAGAAAAAGTATTTCAGCCAAAAAACGCTCTCTCTCACGCTCGACACTCATCATTCAAAGACACAACGCACCGAAGCACAGGCTGGTGATTATGCCTGGGAGGTGACGTTTCTCGCCAGCGCGCCGCCGGCCTGGATCTCGCCGAGGCCGACCTTGATGCCTCCGGAGGAGACGGCGGCCTGGGGCTTGGGGGCGGAGAGGGCCTTGGCGCCGCCGCCGGTGCCGCTGAGGACCTCGGCGCGGGTGACGCCGAGCTTGTCCTGGGGCAGGCCCATGGACTGGAGGAAGAGGACGGTGTCGGTCCACTCCTGGTTCTTGCGGGCCTCGGACCAGCCGAGCTCCTCGGCCATGACGTCGATGACGCGGGGCAGGGCGCGGAGGGCGGACTCAGCGTCGAGGAAGGCGAGGCGGGTGCGGCGGGAGATGAGGTCGGTGGCGGTCTGGGCCATCTCGGCGCGGACGCCGTGGCGGATCTCGCCCTCGACGAAGGGGAACTCGGGGATGATGCGGGCGGCGGAGGCGGCGGCGACGGACCAGGCGCGGTCGCCGTAGTTGGTGGCCAGGTGGTGGGCGACGTCCGGGTCGAGGGAGAAGTGGCTGATGAGGTGACCGGGGAGCTGGGTGGAGAAGCCGTGGGCGCCGACGAGGGGCACGTTGGTGGTGATGCACTTGCCGGTGGTAACGAGGCCGGGGAGGCCGGCACCGGTGATGTCGGGGAGGGTGACGGACTGGGGCTTGAGGTCGAAGGTCTTGATGGCCTCGTCGACGGCGTCCTGGGCCATCTGGCGGTAGGTGGTCCACTTGCCGCCGGCGCAGGTGAGGAGGCCGGAGTCGGAGACGGTGACGAGGTGGGAGCGGACGAGGGACTCGGTGTTCTTGGCATTGGGGTCTCTGACCAGAGGGCGGATACCAGACCAGGCGGCGAGGACGTCGGAGCGGGACAGGGCAGTTTCGGGGGTGATGAGCTTGTTGACCTCCTTCAGGATGAAGGCGATGTCGTCCTCACGGGCGATGGGCTCCTTCTCGACGGCACAGGCGTTGTCGGTCGTGCCGGCGAGGGTGTAGCCCTGCCAGGGGAGGACGAAGATGACACGGCCGTCCGAGGTGGCGGCGTCCAGCAGGCCGATTCCGTTGGGGGTGATGTTTCCGGGGAGCATGATGTGGGCGCCCGAGGCGGGAGCCACGAGAGCCTTGCGGTCGGGGTTGTCCATGCGCTCGATGGCGTCGGTGAAGGGACCAGTGGCGTTGACGACACCCTTCGCGCGGACGGTGAAGGACTCGGAGCCGGGGTTCATGACATCGCGGACCTTGGCGCCGCAGATCTTGCCGTTGGCGTTCTTTTCCAGGGAGGTGACTTCGACGTGGTTGACGACGGTGGCGCCGTACAGAGCAGCGGTGAGGGCGAGAGAGACGTTCATGCGGGAGTCGTTGTGCTGGCCGTCGTAGTAGACGAGGGCGCCGACAATGTTGTCGCGGCGGAGCATGGGGAAGGCCTCGAGGGCGCGGGCCTTGGACATGTAGTAGGAGCTCTCGAGACCCTGCGAACCGGCGAGGAGATCATAGGCTGCGCTTTGTTAGCTTGTGTGCTTCTTGACAGAGGTCAAAGACTGCAGAATAACATACCCTTGGTTCCGGCCCAGAAGTACGGGGCCTGCCACCATTGCTGGAGGGGCAGAAGAATGGGCAGAGACGAGGACAGGTGAGGGGCCACGTTCAGGAAGGTCTTGCGCTCGTGGAGGGCCTCCATGACGAGCTCGAGCTGGGAGTAGTCGAGGTTCCAGACGGCCTTCTCGAGGTAGCGGACGCCGCCGTGGACGAGCTTGGTGCTCTTGGAGGAGGTTCCGGCGGAGAAGTCGTCGCGCTCGACGAGGGCGACCTTGAGGCCGCGGGTGACGGCATCCAGAGCGATGCCGGTGCCGGTGGCGCCGCCGCCGATGATGAGCAGGTCGTACTCGTCCGAGTCGGAGGCGTGGGCGCGCAGGTCGGCGAGCTGTGCGGCGCGGTCCTTGACGGAGGGGAAAGCGGGCGGGACGATGCGGCCCTGGCTGTCGCGCTTGAGCTCAACCAGGGGCGTGTCGAAGGAGTGAGCTCCGCGGCCGCCAAAGGCCGAGTAGGCGACGACACCACCGGTCGCGGCGGCAGCGGCCACGGCGAGGGGCCGTCTCAGGCTCGAGAAACGCGACGCCATGGCTGGGAGCTGATGGCCTCGCTGGAAGTCGACGACGATCCCAGAGTGCGAGTAGATGCAGAGGTGGGCGCGTCTTGCTCTGCTCCCTCGGTGTGACGCGTGGTGATGGTGTATGTACAGGAGCTTGTACAGAGAGGTAAGGGTCTGGGAGGGGATGGGAGGGGAATAAAACAGAAAAGAGAAAGCGTGCCGACTTAAGAGGTGAGGATGTTGATCGGCAGATATCAGGATCCGTTTGACAAAAAGCTTCCCGGGCTGGGCCGCCTCACCCGCAACTTTGGGCTTCGATTCGTGGAATGACACCCCGAGGTCGACCAGGAATGGCTCCGTTCGGCGCTACTAAAAATCTTCCGTTGGGCTGGGCAGGGACAAGAGGGAAAAAAAACAAACGCAGGGCGAACAGAGGGCAGAGGCTAAAAGTAGAGTGGGAAGGGGAGGGGGGGGGAGGAGGAGGAGGGATCGGAGATGGGAGCGGTTTGGCCACGGCCACGGCCACTTGGCGGCACATCTCGAGTGTCTTCCTCCAGCTTCTCGCATCGACCCCCACGTGGTCCCAGGCCGGTCGATTCTCTGGCCGAGTCCCGTCTCAGTCTGTGCTTTGTTGCTCTGCTCTGCCTCCCATTGCTTTGCATTATTGGCAATGCCGGCGGCTTCATTGACCCGGCAGCTCCCACATTGGGGGCTGGCCCACGCTCTCTCCGGAGAGGACGCGCCTCAGGTCAGCGACAAGTCAGGTAATAGCAAGCAAGCAAGCTGCTCCGGTTCTGACATCATGGAGGCGCCGAGCTCCGTCCGAGGCGAGACGCGACGCTCTTTGTCCAGAGTCAGGCTCAGGCGCCAGGGAGGAGGCGACGAGGCCCGCTTCTTGCTCGTCATGTCCCGTGGGCGTATGGAGAAATGAACGGGGAAAGCACGAAATCTCGAGGGGCCCCGGGGCGGTGGTGTTGCGGTGCCATCCCATCCGTGTGGTGTTTCCCAGTCAGAGCCGCAACTGTCACTCAGGGGTCCTCATGCACGTCGGTGTTTGCACCCCGAGGCCGGGCGGTTTCGGTGATTGCTCACTAGACCATATTCGGGACGCCGCAGCGGTCGCCGAAGACTCACCAAGTATTCGGTGATTGCTCGGCACTCGCGCGACGAACGCCCCTGCCTCGGTGGTTTCGGTCCTGCCCGCCGAATCTGAGACACGAAAATGCGAAGAAAATTGTTGCAGAAAAAGAAAAGTGGGGGCGCCTCGCGATGATCGGCGGAAGGCTCCGAGCAGGAAGGCTAGAAGTGGGGGCCCGGTGGCTCCCAGTGGCGCCCAGCGACCCCATTGGCCCCGTCCGGACCCACTAGGCCCCATCAGGATCCCGTGCCCTGTCGACCCTTCTTTTTCGTCTCCTCTCGCGACTCCTCACCTCAGCCACCTTTCTCCAACTCGCTACGCCTCGGTATTCGACTCCCGTCCCTACATCCTCACCACCGCAGGCATACCAACCAGCCAGCCAGGCACTGCGGTGTTAGACACGCAGCTGCAGGCACCTCAGACACACACGCACACACACATCGCGCCGCCTGCTGGATCTCACACACGCAGCCTGTCACCGTCCAATTCGGGCCGCCGAATCTGCGTCTCCTCCCTCGTCTCCATCGTGGGATGTTTGCCCACCCAGGGCCACGCCACTTGGCGCCGTTCGCCCTATCTCTCGCAAGACTCGACGCCGTCGCAGGCCTGATTACTCTGGGCCCCGTCCGCCGTCTCGAAGTCGAGGCCCGATTGCCCAAGACGCTTGGTTCGTCTTAAGAAGAATGGTTTCCTCCTAAAGCGGTCCGTTTCTGGCTCCCGAGATGGATGCGACCTGTCGATATTCGTCCGCGGACCACCCGCCAGTCCCAAGGCCATGGCTTCTTTTGCCATTCGTATCAATCAGTCATGTGCGCCCTCCTCCACGACGTGCCACACGCCAAGTCGCCCAAAACCTGGCCCAGCTGCCGAAGCTTCCTCATGACCCAGCTATTTCCGCACATCACCCACTCATCCCGGCCGAGATCCGGGCTCGAGTAGCTCTACTTCCGTCATGTACTGTACCGTCTGGGTACGTACACCTCTCCTTCAGGTGCTGGTGCACTGCGGCAAGGCAGGGACATCGTGGCCTGCGCCGCCCTCCACAGCGCATCTCAGCGCCCACTACGCTGCGCACAGCACACACACCCGCCGTCCACCGTCAACCGTCGCCGCCACTTTCCACCGCACCCGCACCACGACACACCCCGACCGTCCACGCCGCAAAGTACCTCGACCGCCGCCGAGCATCCCGGGCCGCCTTGCACCTCGCATCGAAATGTGGAAAGGGGGTTAGATAAGGTGGCCACGCTGGAAACAGTCTCCAATCCACTCTCGTCTCCCCTTTTCCTGCTAGCAGATGGTCACGATGCCATCAGGGAGAGGCCAAGGGCTCCTGTCCGAGTTTCCTGGTCTGCTCGAACTCCGATACGCCCGTACCGGCACGGCACCACGCTTCGAAATACGCTTCATCCCCCGTCGACTCACACGCAAACCCCGTGTAATCAACACCTTCCACGGTCAAGCGTTGTTTCGAAACTTGGACACTGCAGCTGCGCCCCACGGCGGGCATGCAGCTGCTCTCATCCCCGAAGGCAATCAATCTGAGTAATCGGTGTGGTATTCCCCGGGTCCAAGGATGCTGGGCGAACTGCGACCACCTCGCTCTTGGCTGTCTGGTGTTGGTCTGGTAGCAGCTAACTCGCGCCATGCTACCCCGCGGGTCTCCAAACGAAGGTTCCAAACGCAACCTAATCTTTGCGATTTGCGGCCTGCGTCCCTCGTTTGCCCTGACTAAGGGCCGTCAAACGGCGACAGCTGTCTGCCGAGTCAGGCGCGGGAAACTCTCGATGGACCGTGGTCAAGCATGCAAACCGTCGACCACTGTCGACTTGAGGTTGCTATACATGATTTGGACTTGTCGTTGACTAACACGATGCAATGATCTCAGGCAACTCTACTCAACACTGCCACGATCCTCTTCAACACCGTGGCCAGTCACGACTTCTTGCCAGCGAACTCTTCCAAAGTTCGTGGGGACCGTTTGACATCGCAATCCCATTGCCACTCCGTCCAATCCGCGCTCGCTCCCGCCCCTGCTTGGACGGGATGGAGTTCAGCTGGATGCGGAAGCACAAGCAAGCGTCAACTCTGCTCGTCTTTCTCACAAACGATTGCGCAACACCACTGCGGCCGCCTTCCAGCTTCTGTCGCCACAAAGCTTGACACCTCACCAAGCCCATCCGAAGATTTTGCAATGCGCAATGTCTGTGTGTTCAATGTGGGTAGCATACACCCCGTGAGCTGTCAACGCAGCTGGACGCGCTCCTGAAGCTTGAGCCAAATTCCTGAGCTTCACCGAAGCTACCGCTTCACGGTCCCGTCCGTCTGCTGCTCTGCCCGCTACCCAAGGCGTCTCTTGTCTTGGCCAGGCGCGTTCTGCTGCAAGGTGAGCATTCGGCAGCAGCCAAACACGTCTACAGATGGACGGACAGGCGAGATGCAATGAAAACTGGATTTTGCGTCGCAATTGTCCATTACGGGCTGGTTCAAGTCGCGGGGCTGGCAGCGGAGGGACTCGATTCGCGAAACTATTGGTTTCTGGGCGTTCCAAAAGGAATGCGCAACCGCGAATCCAGGGCCGCCCGCGTCCAGACCTCTCTCAGCATCCCGGGCCCCTGGTTGTTTTTTCCACCCAGCCCTGGGAGAAGCTGCTGCAAGTCCACGCTGTCGTTGCAGCTCTGGAAGCGATTCCGGTAGCGTGGCGCGCCCTGGGCGAGCCCACCGGGGAAGTCTGGAGTCCCCGTAATTTGGGCAAAAATCGCCGACACGACGGAAGAATTCCCAGCGCCGCCAAACCTGGCCCGCCCTCGGGCGTCGTGACAATCTTTCAGCGAACAAGGGCCCTGTCCGTCAGGGTCTCTTGACGGGATACTAATTGAATGCAGCATCCGTAGCCAGGCGCATCGCCCGTGTTGTGAACATTTTCTCTTTTACCCCTTTTGAAGAGGTCTTGGTAGGGAAACGACAAGCATTATTTTGAACATGAAACTTTGGTATTGTGATTGAATATCTTGCTCATTCTTTTTATTTTGGCCCCATCGCTGCCCAAAACGAATGCCCAACAACAGCAGCAATAGCAGCAGCAGCAAAAGACGGTCGTCAACGACAACAACAAACCCCGAAGAACAAACACCGCTAAAATCCCCCCCGCGCGCCCTTCCCATAAATCAAAACACGTCCGCTTGCCCAACAAGAAATTGAACTTGAACTCGATCCAACCTCAAAATCATCGGCTGCGATCCTTTTTTTTTTCGTCTTCCTTATCCGTGAGGCGTTTTTTTTTCTTTACTGTTTCTTTTCATCGGACCCGTTTGGTTGTCCCTCTTCTCTCCCTTGGTATCATAGTCCCAGGTCTCTTTCTTTCACTGTGACTTTCACAGTCACTTTCACTCTCATCACTCTCTCACTCATATCTCTTCAAACACACGACTCGAGTCTCAAGCGAGGCCAGTCTTAGACCTTGCTCTCGAAGCGGTCCTTGTACGTGTTGGACCAAACTTCACGGCGCGGCTGGAAGAGGCGCTGAAGGCCAAAGTAGGGGCTATTGATGGGGCTCTCGCCCGTGTAGATGAAGACGTCGTATAGGAAGCCGCCAAAGAGGGTGCCGAAGAACGGAGCAACCATCGGGATCTGTCACGCGCGATTCGTCGTTAGCCCACAGAAAGGATTTCGTCAGAGGGTGACCTCTTGTTTGTTCGCCACACAAAACGCAACACCGACGGCTTCGGAAATAACGAAAAAATGGGGGAACCGAGGTACACAACGAAAAAAGGAGTCCTTACCCAGAAGTAGTATCCACCGGCGGACCACACTTCGTGACCGTATCCGACAATGTACGAAACCAGGCGGGGGCCAAAGTCACGGGCCATGTTGATGGCGTATCCAGTCTCCCAACCCCAGCAGGCGCCGATGCCGAAGATGAGGAAGAAGAGGCAGAGGGGCATGAGAGGGCCCGCGGCGCCGTTGGCCGGGTCGGCGAGGGCGAAGATGACGAGCTGCAGGATGCTGGAGCAGATGAACTCGGAGAAGAACATGCCCGTGCGCGTCATGAACTCGGCCGGGTAGGTGCAGAAGATGCCGGCCGTGGCGTTGGGGCCGGTGACGGTGCGGATGCCCTTGCCCTCGAAGTTGTCAATGGCCGACATGTAGTTGCCGTACAGGATGAAGGCCGCCGCCATGGCGCCCAGCAGCTGGCCGATGAAGTAGACGGGGAACTTGCGCCACGGCATGCCGCGGTACACGCAGTTGGCGAGCGTCACTGCCGGGTTGAGGTGGCCGCCGGATTTCTTACCGACGTAGACGCCGAGCATGACACCCAAGCTGGGACAAGTCAGTCATCCGTTGAGAGGAGCTCCCATCGATGAAGTCACGATGAGAGCCGTGAGACGCGATTGTGCAGACTTACCCCCAACCCCACGAGATACTCTGGTAGTCACCCTTGGTCTGGTTGCTGAGCACCACCTGAGCGACGACGCCGTCGCCGAACAGGATGAGGATCATGGTGCCAAAGAACTCGGAGAAACCGTCCTGGCAGTTGTCGCGGAAGCGAGCCCACCAAAGCTGGTCCTCGGCCTCGCGCGGCGGCGTCATGGTGCCGGCGGCGTGCTCCTCGTGAGTCTCTTCGCCTCCCATCTCGGACTTGAAGACTGGAATATGTTGCTTCCCAACAGAGGATGAAGACTCAGACACCGATTCCGCTGCGTGAACAGTAATGGACATTAGAAACCGGGCCAACGATTATGAAGCAGAGGAGTGAGAGGTAGCAGAGAGAGGGGGGGGAGCGGGGATGAGAAAGAGCCAAGAGAAGGTAAAAAGGGAACGCGGGGTGATGAAGATGAGACGGAAGTATGGGCGATGGTCTGGCCAAATATCATCCCACGTCTCCCATGGGGAAGAAGCAACTCTTATGGTCCCCACGGGCTGATCACAACCCACGGGGCTGGACGACCGTTGCACCGATCCGCCGGGTTGACAACCTTGGGGAAAGAGGAGATGAGGGGCGGGCGGGCAGTCTGCGGTTTGGGCTACGAAAATGTTGGACGCTTACCCATCTTCGTCTACTTGCTTGCGACCTGTGGATCTCGACACCCCGATGATACTCTGAAAGTGGTGGTTTGCCCCGGGATTCGACGGCGCTTCGACGAGGCTTGGACCAAGGGGAGGAGATTGGCTCTTCCAATTCCGGATCTTTGGGAGATACCAGCACGTCGGTTCCTGATCACGAGGAGGGGAGGAGAATCTCGGGGATACGAAAAAGAACGGGTTCGAACGGGCCTGGCGGAACAGAAAAATCGAACGATGTGGGCGAATGGGCGGGAGGTGCGAAGGGGAGAAAGTCGCTCAGGTGGCCTCGGTGTTTGGGAGGAGGGCAAAAGGGTGATGGACGGGAATCGGTGGGACAAGGGGAGATAGAAGTGATGCAGTTCGGTGGCTCACACCGAAATCGAAGTGCGGTCGAAGCGGACCGGAGACGTTATTACGGACGACGGCCGAGGCTGCCTTTGAAGGAATTCGGGTCCTTCTGGAGGGGTCCCCGAGCCTGGGGTATGGTATCTTTTTCTTCTTCTTTCCCTCCAACACCCCTCTTTTTTTCTTTACCCCTTTTTCGTCTCGTTCTTTTTCCGGGGTTCGCCAAGGTGCGGACCTGAGGAGGAGGACAAGACGGAGGGGGAGGACCGCAGAGGTCGCGGAAAGTAGAGGTACAGCAAAACGTACGAAACCCACACGCGCGCCACTTACAGGCTTCAGTTCCCAGCAATGCAGCAGGGTGTGCCTGTTTGCCTTTTTCTCGTGGGAAAGGGATTGTGGTTCTTCAGAGGTAAGCTTCTGGGGCCAGTTCCCACGTGTGGAGAGGGGCTTCGTGGGCCGGATGCGCGCGTGAGAAGGAGGACCTTTGCGAGGGTGTGGACGAAGGAGGCTGGAGCTGGCCAGGGAAGGTTTTCGGTGCGTATTCCGGGACCCGTTTTATTCGATCCTCTGTCCCTTTTCGAATGCCCCTGGCTGATTACGGCGTCGCACGCAACTGAGTGATGCTAGGTGTTTGATGCGCTGATGCTTTGTGCGATGTCTTCAGCTTGCCGAGGTTATAGACGGTGGGAGAGACCAATGTTCCGCGTAAGTGTCTGAACCTCCCAGCACCCGCCCCCGTTTAAAACGATGGCACTCGGACTGATCAGATCGAAGATTGCCTCTTTCATGATGCATCCCTGGACCGCCCGGGGCCGGGCAAAAGACGCCAAGGGTCCAGGATGTGGAGTTCAATCTGACAGTGACGAGCCACACCACCCCCCGAGCCATGTAACCACCGCGGCAAACGTCATACAGGGCGGGTACGCCTATCACGACCGAGCCGAAAAAAGAATGGACGGCTTTCACAGCGATTCGCAACTCTGTGTTTTTCGTCCAAGGTTTGCCATCACCCGTCAATGGACCAATGACGTGGGCTGGCTACAGTAATTCGAGCAAACTTGAGCCGCGGTCCGTCGCAGAAACCAGGACAGAGGCGGCTTTGGCTGCTGTGCTTTCGCACGCTTACACAGTCCCGGCCCGTCATCAGTTTCGGTCTGTCCTTGCTTGCTTCGCCATGCAACTCTCGCCTCTTTCCCCGCAGTTCGTTACATGCAGACGGGCGAATGAGACGAAAGTGGCTGGGAGGGCGAGTGCAACGTAGTGGAGGGGAACCAGGTCAGCAACGAGTTGAGGTTTGTCAGTCTTTGCCCGTTTCTGACACGATGACTAGCAGCAGAGATGCGGTTCGTGTCGAAGCGCACGTCGGCACATGATTTTCTGCATGGCGGGTGCATGCCCAGGTTGGATTTGCAGGTTGGACTGGGAAGTTTGAACCGTTGGTTCGTTTCATTGCTGGACATGTTTGTTGGTTGGATGCGAGGCGAGGTCGATGGGATGCGACTCGATGCTTGTGCCGCACGGCGGCCATGTCCGATGTGCGTCCACTTCGTGTGTGTGTTCTGTCCTCTGCCCACCCACAACCCACGAGATCCTCGTTGGTGTCGCCCTCCCCGTGGATGCCGCGCACGCAGCACCCGCAGCAGGCTCCTCTCGAGGACGCACGCGACAGGAAGAAATCTCGTCTGGATGGATCGTAGACGCGGAGGTGGCGCCCCTCTTCAGCTCTAGCCTGGCACGCCGGCTGCAGCGACCTGACTGCGCATGCGTATGTAGGCGCAGCCTCAGCCGCGGCGAACTCGCACTCGCGAGGGGCAATGTCATAATTAGTGAACCAACCCCGCTCCTCGGGCGACCGGTGCTCGAGATAACGGCCGGCATAAGGCCGGACCCACCGGCCGTGGAGCTCGCCGACGCAGACCGAAACTCGCGCTGTTGCACTGCGAGCTCTAATGACATCAACCCCATCGCGAGCTGATCCGGCCCCCGTCCTCCTCCACTTTGCTCGCTGTCTGCGGCCGACGGTGCCTGTCCCTCGAGCCACCGGCCGACGTAACTCGGTGCGCCCACCCCGAACCTCGTCGTCCCGGATTCTTCACGTCGAAGGATTCGCTGGCCTGTCGTGCAGACCAAGCAACTCCCCGTTGTGACCCGTTCGCATCCCCCAGTGGGGATCGTCCTGCATTCCGGGGCCCCCCGTTGACAGACCGGCGGTTCTGCCAGTCCGGCCTGCTGGTGCTCATCTCGTGACATCTCCACACGATCTGGGGATGGGGTAGAGATGGGAATGAGGGGTAGCTTTCGAGAAAGCTGTCGGTTCCCCATGGAGGCAGCTAGCCCGACGCGCGCCTAGCTGTTGGAGCTGAGTTTCCCACATGCGCCGCGCGCACATGGGACGGGGTCCCGAGGAGGGGGCACACTACAAATATTTTGTCAGCCCGTGAAACTCAATCTCCATCGTGGTCTGGTCTCTTTCTCTCTTCACTCCTCACCTCGTTCCGCAAGATACCCAATTGTCCCCTTCCCGCTTCTTCTCCTCCTCGTTGCGCCCGCCGCCGTCGTAGTCGTCCGTCGTGAATGCTCTCGTCTCTTCTCCCCAGCCGTTTCAAACAATCTTCCGACAAAATGTCTCCCGCCGCTGTCAACGGAGGTCAAATCTCCTTCGTCGGTGCCATTGACCAGGGCACCACGAGCACGCGCTTCCTCATCTTCAACCCCCACGGTGAGGTCATTGCGACGCACCAGCTTGAGTTCAAGCAGATCTACCCCAACCCCGGGTGAGTTCCAGGTTGCGACCTCAATTGGCTTTGCCAATGTTCGCCTCCGCGCCGAAGCTAATCTGTTTGCGACAGCTGGCACGAGCACGACCCCGAGGAGCTTGTCTCTTCGGTTGAGGCGTGCATTGACGGCGCCGTCCAGGCCTTTGAGACCCAGGGCCACTCCCGCGACCAGATCAAGGCTGTCGGTATCACCAACCAGAGAGAGACCACCGTTGTCTGGGACAAGACCACCGGCAAGGCTCTGTACAACGCCATCGTCTGGACCGACACCCGTACCAAGGACCTCGTCCGCAAGCTCAAGCACCGCCTCGGCGCCAGCGAGCTCACCCAGCGATGCGGTCTCCCCCTCTCAACATACCCCTCCGTCGGCAAGCTCCTGTGGCTGATTGAGAACATCCCCGAGGTCAAGGATGCTTACGAGCGCGGTGTTTTGGCTTTCGGTACCGTCGACACTTGGTTGGTATACAAGCTTAACGGCGGCCCGGCGCGCGACGTTTACGTCTCGGATCCCTCCAACGCCGCCCGTACCATGTTCATGAACATTCACACTCTTCAGTACGACGAGGACCTCATTGACTGGTTCAGAGTCGACCCTACCAAGGTCAAGCTCGCCAAGATTGTGCGCTCGTCCGACCCCGAGGCCTACGGCACCTTGGCCAACACCACCCTGAGCGGCACCAAGATTACGGGCTGCTTGGGAGACCAGTCCGCCGCTCTGGTCGGCCAGAAGGGTTTCACTGCCGGTCTCGCAAAGAACACCTATGGTACTGGCTGCTTCTTGCTGTACAACATTGGCCCCAAGCCTGTCATTTCTTCCCACGGTCTCCTGACCACCGTCGCCTTCGACTTTGGCCCCGGCAAGACCATGTACGCTCTCGAGGGCAGCATTGCTGTCGCCGGATCGAGTGTCAAGTTCCTCGTGGACAACTTTGGCTTCATGGAGTCGTCCTCCAAGCTCAGCGCGCTTGCCGAGACTGTCGAGGACAATGGTGGATGCACCTTCGTCACCGCCTTCAGCGGTCTCTTCGCCCCCTACTGGATCGACGACGCGCGTGGAACCATCTTCGGTATCACCGCCTACACCCAGCGTGGCCACATTGCCCGCGCCACCCTCGAGGCCACCTGCTTCCAGACCAAGGCCATCTTGGACTCCATGGAGAAGGACAGTGGCGCTGCGCTCACTGAGCTTGCCGTCGACGGTGGCATGTGCAACTCCGATCTCGTCATGCAGGTAAGTACAGGGCCCCGGACCTTATCCGAGCCTCGGGACGGAGAAAAAAGGCTGACCCTTGCAACAGACCCAGTCCGACATCATTGGCATCCCTGTCAACCGCCCAGGCATGCGCGAGACCACGGCCCTGGGCGCGGCCATCGCGGCAGGCTTTGCTGTGGGCGTCTGGAAGAGCTTTGACGAGCTCAAGGACGTCAACCTGGAGGGCCGCACCATCTTCAAGCCCCAGATCTCGGACGAGGAGGCGGCTAAGCGCTTCGGCCGCTGGGAGAAGGCCGTCCAGATGAGCAAGGGTTGGTCGAGCTAAAAAGTTTTTGGGGGCCGTTTTTTTTTCATCATTTTCATGTCTTTTGCCATATACCACTTAGTGTTGCTTGGGTAAATCCCATCACGACGGCGGCGCGGATGAGGGTTTGACGCCTGTTGGAGAGAAGCCCGAATTGTATCATAATTTCCATGACGAAATGACGCATTTTGTCTCCTTGTCGTAACCTGTGTTTTTTGTGCGCTGAGGGGCTGCATCTTGTGCCCCCGTTCGGTTGTGCAATATTTTCAAGACTGCCAAGTCAACAGTTTCAAGGAAAATCGCAGTCGCGTCCTCATCGTGATCCATCTCCACGTGCGAGTGTTCCCTGTAAAGCCCGGATGATCGGAATGGAAACCAACTCCACGTCCCCGTTGTCCTGTTTGAACTGAGTCGTGAACCGGGCGGTCTGCAGAGAACTTTGTCGTCATTGCTGACACCGTGGAGGGGAGTGCGATCTGCTCGGACGAAGGCCGCGGAGGGCCGCGGAGGGTAATGGCCAAGCACCAGCCAATGTACGTTCCGCGAGAGAAGACATCGTCGAAGCCACTGCCGTGGCCCCCACCTTTTGGCGGTTGTAAAGCCCATGGATGATCCACGAAGTGGCAGCTTTGACAGGGGAAGGCAACCAGCGGGGAGCCGTTCGGAGTAGCCGGGGTGCGGCGCTGGCTGCCAAATGAGGGGAGGTTTTGGTCGCAAACTTGGAGACAGGTGAGGGGAATAGAGGCGTAACGCTGTTCCTGCGTCTCTGGCCGTCGCCTGTAGAGGCCGTAACAGTACCTTTGGCCCGTCTGCCCATTGCTGCCCGTGACTCGATGGCTTCGGAGATGGCTCTCTATCGTAACCGCCCCCAAGGGCTCATCCTAGGGCGCAGCGATCTCCCCTCATCCGGTCCGTCCACCCCATGCCGCGGGGTGGTTTTGTGTAACGGTTTTCCGGAAAAACGAGGTTGGTTCGTCGGCTTGGCTGGTGCGCGGCGGCGGCGCGGCGGAGTCTTTATTTCTGCTGTTCCGTCGCCTTCCGCAGGCCTTTTTGTGCTTCTCCCTTGCGCGGGATCCAGCTCTTATTGTGGACGAGAGTGGGCCGATGGCTGGACCCCATCGAGCTGATCCTTTTTTCCACCTTCGCATCCTTTTTGTTTGTGTGTTCGGGGGAGAAGCCCGAAAAGCCCCGCGACCATCGCACGCTGCCAGACTCGGATTGTCAGACTCACAGCCCAAGAGCCTGCTGACAAAGTCCCTCCTCGCGGTCTTGGCTCGCCGACGCTTTTCCACCTGGTCATTGCCGCTCGCTGAAGATTCGGTGCTCCTCTCTCCTGGCCGGCTGGTCACTGGATCGTCTGCGCCTCCCACCCCCCCCTTAACGGATACCGCGTGCTGTGCTTGCGCTTTGCAGTCTGCATTCTGCACTCTGCAGGTTCGCGCACACAACTGGAACCAGCTGCCCGCGCCCACGTTGCCCAGCCTCTGGCACTTCGCCCCTCGAGACTCGGGTCCCGTCCTCACCCCGGCCAACGGCCAACGCCGGATTACCCCCATGCGCCCCAGGTGTGCTGCTGCGGCGCATTCTCCTCCTCCTCCAGCATCCCGGCCGGCTGAGGCAATTCACTAGACTGTCTTCTGCTGCTCGCTGCACGCCGCCCGCTCGCTAGTGAAATGACCACTTTCTGACATCAAATTCGGCCCTGCTCCTCAAGGCTCCATCCAAAAGGGCCCTGATAAGAGCCTCTCTTCACTGTCTGTCAGAGTAAAAAGGGGAAATGTGGAGTTCCCACGACCATGGGACAGACATGCTAGGAACAAATGCGAATGCACGTCCGCAATCAATGGCCGAGGAGGAAGCGAACTCGGTCTTCAGCCACGACGAGGCCTCGAGTGGTGATGAAACGACCAACAACGGCTCGGGCGGACCACCGAGAAAGCGCAAGAGGGAGAAGCACCAGAAGACGTCGTATGTTGTTCGCTGCCCTCGTTGGCATATGTCACGCCCCGTCCTCGGACGTCATTCCCGCTGACCGCGCTTCAGATGCGAGCTGTGCAAGGCGAGAAAGGTGAAGTGCGATCGAGCAGAACCCGCCTGCTCATGGTGTGCCCGTCACAACCGCACATGTGTCTACCTAGAGAGGCAGAAACCCGGAAGCCGCATCGGCTTCAGTCTTGAACTTGAAGCCAAAGTCAACAGGCTCGATGCGCTCTTGCAGGCCCTCGGCCGTCGTGTGGAGGAGCACATCTCCAATGACCACATCACCAACACCCAGGCTCTATCACCAGCCATCAGCAACCAGGCGTCATCCCAAGTTGAGGGATTCCATCACGATGGGAACGGCGTCAGCCCAGCGGCCGCCATCCCGAGGACAGCGCCGACCTCCAACGGCAACGGGAGGACGCCAGCCTTCTCGAGTCCCTTCTGGCAGGGCGGTGATGCTCAGGAGGCGCTTCAGAATGGGGATCGAACCTCGGTCCAGGCTCTCTTGAACCTCTCGGCCGGTGATTCTTTCGGTCAGACAGGCGCATCTCCAAGCTTATCCGGGCCTCGGAAGGATACGTCGTCTCTACCGACCGTGTCAGAGTTCCCGCCACACGACATGCTCTACACGCTCGTCGACCTGTATTTCAAACACTGCAACACATGGTGTCCGATTCTTGACCGGAAGACGACATTCGGTGCCTTCTTCGGCTCAACCTCCTTGAACGAAGCTGACCGTGTTTTACTACATGCGATAGTAGCAACGACCCTGAGGTTTCTGAAAGACCCGCGACTGTCGCCCGAGATGCGATCCCATTATCACGCGGTGTCGAAAGGCCGGGTCCAGATATATGCGATGGAAAATGTCAGTATTGCGGCGCTGAGGGCGCTGGTCATCCTATGTCTGGATGAGCTCGGGACCTCCAATGGGCCACGCGGATGGAATATGCTTGCGCTGCTTGCACAGAACGTGAGACAACTCGACCTGTGCGAGGAGAGCAGCGTGTACCTCACAGCCGAAGCCGAGGAAACACCGCACACGGGCTCGATTCGTAGAGTCGCGACCGGCCGGCCCGAATCGTGGATCGAGGACGAGGGCCGCCGGCGGCTTTGTTGGATGGTATACCTACTTGATCGATACGCGACGATCGCGACGACCACATTCGATTTCATGCTTGACGACAAGAAGATGAAGCGAGGTCTTCCTTGCTCGTACGACCTATTTTCCAGAAATGTGCCCGTCGAGACGAGGTCATGGAGTCCATCCTCCGATGCGACTGCCGCCCCCGCAATCAACAAACCTGATAACCTTGGCAGCTTCTCGTATCACTGCGAGATTCTGCGGATACTCAGCAAAGTCCACGACTTTCTGAAGACGCCGATAGACGTAAACTCGTCTGCCGAAATGGCCGTTTGGCGAAACACGTACAGATCGTTGGACAGTGCTCTCGACCATTGGCTGCAAAGCCTGCCGAGCGAATACAGCAGGATATCAGCGCTGTGCCACTCAGATCCAGCTAGCCGTGTCGCGAACTGGTTTATGCTGCATAGCGCGTATGTCACGTCGGTCGTGCGTCTGCATTCCTCGGCGGCGTACCCCACTGTAAGATCTCACATCTTCATCCCGTCGCACTATGCGATGCAGCGATGCTTGTCGGCTGTACAGAGTCTCGGCGATATTGCGCAAGATGTTTTCGAGGCCAATGGTCTCGACCTTCTTGGCCCCCCGTTCGCTTTCTCATTGTGGGTGGCCGCAAGGCTGCTGCTCGTCCATGCATCGACTGTCGGTTGTTCTGTCGACCCCAAGATTGATTTCTTCATTGAAACCCTCAGACACGTTGGCCAATATTGGGAAGTGGCAAACAATTATGCCAAAATCCTCGCTCGGGTCGTCCAGCGAGGACGTCAAGGCGACATGAACTTTGCTGCCATGAGAAAGTCAGTGCCCCCAGCCTGCTGCACCTAGCCCCCGATCTTTGCTGACAGCGTCGTTTCCAGGAGCGCTCATGATTTAGTGACATTGACATCCTCAACCCGGCGATCCGGCTTGGAGCCAACATCGACTCAAGTAACGTCGTTGAGCGAGTTGGACAACATTGACGTGTTTGACTTCTTTAACTATCCCAAAACATCGGGGCCAGAGAACCGAGCTACCGGCGGCCAGACCAACATTTTGCAATCGCAAGCCATGAACGGACTTGGCGGCGAGTGCATGAGAAGTACTGGAGTACCAGACCCAGAATCAGACTGGCTGGGATTCAGCACGCCCTTCAACTGAGGCGACTCTGGTGTTGCGGTTGTGGATTTCATTGACGGGTTTGACGTGTCGCATGGACACCAAACACTGTGCTTGCTGGGTCGGCGCTGGGGAACGTGACGGGCTTTGATGAGGCGTTTCTGGGGCGCTGTACCTTGATTCTCGATGGATCTCCTGTGGCTTCGAGATACAGCCGCAAGGGAGATCGGCCCAATTGAATTCGCTGATCCCCGCACAAGCTGAGGGACACTCCACCGTGACTGGTCTGAGCCACTTCTTGATCGTCTGTGTTGCCATGACGTTGAAACGTACTTCCTTGCTCTCCGTCGTCATCCTGCGAACGTTACTTGCAACTTGCAAACAGCCTCTCATTGTTGGAATCGATCGAGAAACATTCAGACAATCCCTTGACAGAACCAAACATGGCGCCTAACCAGGGTCTCGTGCATCTCAAGGAGTACGATATCAAGGACAGCAACGTCGAGCTCATCGGCACGGACATCGACCATCGCGTGAAGTACAACTCCGCGGCCACCGAGCCGGCATGGAACGACGGGAAGGTCGGGCAATCCGCAGGAATGCACATCTGGCGCATCGAGGACTTTGAGGTCGTGCCATGGCCGAAGGAGAAGTACGGCCAGTTCATGGACGGCGACAGCTACATCGTCCTCCATTCGTACAAAGTCGGCTCCAAGGACGAGACTGAGAAGCTCGGTCACGACATTTTCTTCTGGCTCGGTGCCCATACGTCGCAGGATGAGGCGGGCACAGCAGCGTACAAGACGGTTGAGCTCGATGAATTCCTGCACGGAGCCGCGACTCAGCATCGCGAGGTGCAGTCGGCGCCCTCTGACGATTTCCTGGAGCTCTTTCCCCGCATCCACATCCGCTCTGGGGGCGTCAGATCGGGATTCCGTCATGTCGAAGACGAGGAGCCCAAGCAAGAGATCCTCACGCTGTTGCGCATCTTCAAGAACCCGTCGGTTGGTGCCAACGGCGTGGTGGTGCATGAGGTCGAGCCGACATGGCAGAGCTTGGACGAAGACGACGTATTCGTTTTGGACACGGGCGACAAGATCTGGCAGTGGCAGGGCAAGAGCTGCAGCCCGATGGAGAAGGCCAAGGCTGCGCAGGTTGTCAACGACATGACGCTGGCGAAGCACGTCGACGTCGAGGTTCTGACGCAGGAGGAATCGAGGTCCCGAGTCATCGTGACTCTGCTCGGTGGCAGCGACGATACTCCGTCGACCGGGTTCCACTGCCCGAGGCCGGTCAAGTCGGCATCCAAGGCCCATGCTGGCGAGCGACCTCAGAAGCTCTTCAGGCTCAGCGACTCCTCGGGCGAGCTCAGGTTCGACATTGTCAAGGACGGCAGCAAGGCGTCTCTTTCGGACTTTGACAGCCAGGACGTGTTCCTGTTGGACGACGCGGGCCGGACCGTGTGGGTATGGGAGGGGCAGGGCGCAAGCAGAGGCGAGAAGGCCAACTGGCTCCGGGTCGCCCAGGCGTATGTTCGCCAGCTGCAGGGAGGAGACGAAGCTAGCGAGGCGTATCTCACACCTGTGGCCAAGGTGGTCGAGGGCAACGAGAGTCGGACCTTCTTGAAGGCCGTCCAGGTGTAAAGGTGTTACGTCGAAGGAAATGGGGAGTCTGATCTTGTGATGGGGCCCAAAGGGCGTAGTTTTCTTGTAGTCAGTCGGTAAATGAAGAGTGATGTGGCCGATCTGTTTGTTGGAGAGAAGACGACATGCCTTCCCTCACCTCAGCAACACGCATGTGATGATGCTAGCCCGGGTTGGGAGGCCGGTCGAGTCCATCTTCCTCCCGCGGAGGGTCTGGAGCTGTGCTTGCGTCGTTTTGCTCGTGATGTAAGGTACTTTCATTTTGAAAGAAGACATATCTTTGCGATGAAAATGTGTAGTTGTGGGAGAGAGATTAATCGACGGCGCCATTAGCCGGACGATTGACGGTTGGAAGGCGCTCCTCAATCGCTCCTGCCATGATGAGACCTGTGCTTGCTTCTGGAAGGTGCAGTTTGGGGTCACTGCCCGCAGTGCATCCTAGTACATTTCCTGCAAATTTCTTAGCAAGTCTGTTAATGCCCCAAAAGGCAGGTCCTGTTCCACTATTCCTTGCATCACAGCAACTTCAACCCAGCTGAGCGACCGTGAACAAGGTTATCTTAGTGTAGACTTGAACGATAAATCTTCAATTGAAGAATAGAGCTGATTTCTATTAGTGCTAATTGGAGTCCGGCAGTCCCATCTAAACATCCATGGATGCGTGAACAGCAATGCGATGACATGAACACGGGAAAATGAAGAAATGCGCACAGGCCTAAGATGAAGTGATACTCGCGTGAACGCATAGAGGTTTACTCCTGCTCTGTCGCAACACATTACCTACCTTATGTCGAGAGGACATCTGCAGGCGAGGTTACGAACTTTACCCGCTCGCCGGCCGGCCCAGGATCTTGGCCATTTCTGCCTCGATCCTGGCCCGGTGTTGCGCCTCGCTCGTGCTGATGCTGGCGGTCTGGTGAGAGACACGGTGCAAGAAGCCGGGGTCTTGGGACGCAGGCTCGTCGCGGTACATGGAGAACCGGCGCCGGGCCAGAATGGATTGCGATTCACACGAGGAGAAGACGTGAGATGGTCTCTCGCCGGAAGTGCTGGCACGCCGTTGGTCAGCTTCTTGGGGTTCAGACTTGGACCTCCTGTTCCTGGGAATGAGGGCCGTACCCGTAGCAAACTGACTGGTTGGATTGACCGGACATGTTTCTCAGAGTTTGAAGACGGCTCTAGCAAGATATTGTCACAAAGTTGGAATTCGACATTGAAGTCGCTGTATTTGGCGGGTCAATTTTTGGGGATTGTTGATGAGCTATCTGAATGTCTACGACCTGAAATCGAGAATCGCCAGCGCTCGCTTCCCGGCTTAAATAGTCCAAGATCACCGCAGGCGAACCATCGGCCACAAAGTAGCCAAAACCCACTTCCATACCCAAAGTCAAGGTGTTGCATTTCAGCAATGGAACAAAAAGCCTGGCCTTGGCGGCACGAGAGGCAGCAGACTGGTTTCCGGAGCGCCAATTCGTTCGGGCCACAAACAAATTCACAACGACGCCCACCCCCCGCCATGCCTCGCGCGATGGTGTGGTGGGCATGATCCGACGTGGATGTTCGACAGCCGCCGGAAGGCGGAGGGGCCTGGATGGTCGACGCATCATTTACATGGATACGTTGACGCTAGCAATCCCTCCGCGTCAGGTATGTTGGTTGATCGTGTCACCCTCTGTTGAATCGTCTTATGTCTTGATGGTGTTGATGATGGTGGTGTAGAAGGATAAACAGCGGAAGAGTGCCCGGTTGTTCTGGCCAATCGATAACGGTTGATAGGAAGTCCAACATCCGGTACATTATCTCTTAGGGGATACTGTGAAATTTCACAGCGGGTGGCACATGAGTTACAGAGGGACTACCTGCTGAGACTCCCAGAAATTCAGCGTGGTGTGCAGAGTAAGCCAGCTGAAAGTGTACAAAGAGCAGAGCCCACCACTCGGCGAGCCAATAGAGTGTTGTAGAAAAGCGGGATAACCCTTCAGGCACTCCTACCTTGGTAAAACAGATCCAAAGCGGTTGGTGGTACACAATCAGCGACTCCCTGAGGCCATTACTTTTTGTACTCTTCTCTCATGGGCAATTGAGCAATTGATCGAAGATAAGGAGATTGAGCCTCAGAGAAACTTCCTGATCCTTGAAGTATCGTCAACTTCAGATCGTGGACATCTCATCCCGACTGCAAGAAGGACGCTCAACATTAGCTCAAGGGCAAGATGCATTGACATGGTGAGTGACATGACGACATCAGAAGATGACCCAATCAACGCCCAGTGACCACAGCCCGGAACGCATCCCAGCCCATCTGCATTTCCGCATCACTGGCTGAGAGTTCTCCAGGCCCTGCAATCCGCGTCAAATGAGATCTTGCGCCGTCCAACTTTGGCTAGGGTCAACAAGAGAAAAAGCACGGTGAGCATAAAGGGGAAGGATTGAGATGCCTGAACAACAGAAAAGTAGAAAAACGCAAACCTGACCGAAAAGCGGAATGCCCTGACGTGGCCTGGACAAGATGTTGTTGGCTCTGAGAGGGCTCTTCTGCTTGCTCCAGTGCAACACAATGCGAGGCCTCCCCTCCAACTCTCGTTGCGATTGTTCGCCTCGCGATTTGCCTTGCGTATGATCTCGAACTCGCCCTGTCTTGTGGTGCCGCCTGATTCTATTGCATCCGTACATCAGGCTGTCTGACAGGTTGCCTCGTCTGGGTGCCATGGGTCGCCCGGGCGCTTTTCGGGGTCCTGGGGCCAGCCCACCACGCCAGCCGGTCGTCGAAGAAGATGGAACTGACGATGTTTCTGGGAGACTTCACCGCCAGCGCCAACGATCACCTGTCACGTGCCCGGAACATCGGCCAGTCCCCAAAATGGTCGAAACCCAGAATAGAACGATTCTATACGATTGTTAGCAGCTGTTGAAGATCATCGGCGGAGAAAAAATACCTTTTTGGTGGAAAAAAACGTTCTGATGTTCGCGAGAAGAAGTCGAGGGAAGAGAGAGCGCGAGGACGTGATGGGGAGACGAAAGCTGAAGCAGAACGCAGATTACTAATGTTTCTAAGAGCAGGAACTAAACACGGCTTGGGCGGTGCCGCGTGCACAAAGTGGGTGGTACGTAGCCTCGGTGTGAAGGGCGTCCTCACCCCCGGGGTGGTGCTCGGCCAAGGAGAGCATGCATCCCAAACCCGATTTTCACGAAAGGTACCTCAATAGATCAATAGAAGCAGGTGACAGAATGGCAAGACTTGTACTGGGGCGGCAAATAGATAGTCTTCATGTTTTAAACACGACCTATGTAGGTCTACTTTCATTAAGCAATGCCACGAGATGGGGTGCTTCCTACCTATGTATCTACGTAGGCAGGTATGCTATGCTATATCACCTCAAGTATCTATGTAATGTAAGTTAAGGTAAGGTAGGTATCACGAGGGTCTTCAAGGCTGTCAAGTGGTGCAAGGTGATAAGTGAGGACCAAGGAGTCCACGGACGCAGAACGTGTTGTGAGAGCTAGACATGACTGGACCGTGAACCGTCGCCCATCGACCATGACTACCCCAGAGCAAACACCCCATTCCATCCACCGGCGACGACCACAGCCTGTATCTAGACACTAGCCAGCGACCCCCTAAGCAAAGACCCAGTAGCTGAGACAAAGCCGCAAGCCCGAAGACTGACCCGACCGACGTTCACCAGACATGGAGCGCCCATGACAAGAACCATAGCCGTAGAAATTTACGGCATTCAAGAGAAGGCCTTCAGAGCAACACTGACAGTCCAGCAGGAACCCGAGGGCCATGAGACATGGTCCGAGAGGAGACCAAGCGACGATGAGTAGGCAACTTGGCTCTATCAAGACGGGTCAATCGAACGCCGGAAGAGATCGAATCGGACCGGCCATGTAAGGCCGGGGGCGGCATCGGAGGAATCGGTGAGGCCGGCGGCCTCCGGTCAACGCCGGTTGGGAGGCATAAGAAAGAGAAGAGGAGAGTGTTGGATTAACTGCACTAGGCCTTCCCAGTGACGCCAACTTCAAAGCAAGAAAAGAAACAGGAGTTCCAGAGGGGGGTAAAGGTCAAATAGCGCAGTATTCGATACCGGTTATTTGGCGTTCTGCGGAAAGAAAAGCAGCGTCGTCGCCCCATAGCCTGCCTGAAGTCAGAGAGAAGCCGAGGAACACAGATGTGGAAGGGAGGGAGGGACGAGGGGTAGGCCTGGTCAAGCAAGCTGCGGTCGACTCGATTTAACCAATCTTGGTTCGCATCGGATGGGCCTGGCGAGGCGTCCGGGGTGTCTTGCTTTGGCAGCAGTGTTGGCAGGTGGTCCCCCGAGCGCCAGTTCAGTCCAGACTCACCAAAATCTCCTGCCTCTCGATGCTTTCGCACGTCCAAAAGGCTATCCCTAATAACAGTAAGTGGTTGCCGGGGGGGTCGTAGTGATGGATCTAGTCCAGCCGAGAGCGGGTCGAAATGGCGGCTGGCAGCTCAGGGACTGAAAGCAAGGATGAACTACAAGGCGCCATTGGATGACGCACAAAAGCCGACGAAGCGCTGGCAAGTTTTATAGAAGGATAAGACGAGCTTGGGATGGAGGGCAGGCCGTGGTTTTGGACAGTGGTGCGACCCTGCGTGCGTCCCCCAACTTTCACTGTCCCGAACCAGGCTCCGCATCCGCAGTCTTGATACCTGTAACGTCAGCGCCCGCCTGTGTCGACCAACGACAGCCCAAGGACACCACGCAACTTGACGACGCAGCCATACACGTGAGTGTCGGGAGGTGTTCCGCAGTAGTACAGGTCCAGTTGCTAGAGGCAAGAAATGGTTGTCAAGACAATCCGGCGTGACCAGACGCCCTAGCCATGGAGCACAGCTGGTTAGTAAAAGTATGTCCAAGCTGGTTTTGAGATGGCGCTAGTTGTGATGCGGCATGTCCCAGTCAATGCCCAGGATTGCCTGGTAGTTGTACCGTTGATAGACCTGGCCCGCGAGCAGGCACATCAGCCTTGGGATATGTGACCGCCCTTGGGAATGGGCTACCCTAGGCCTCGATCTCAGCAGACAAACGCCCGTCGTTGACAATGGAGCACGGCGGATACCATTGCCAGTTCGTCCTCCAAGAGAAGACGTCACGGAGCAAAATCTTGGGACGGCGACACAATGAGCTGAATCGACAGCCAGTGTATTTCTGGTATGTCTTTGGACATTGTCGAACAGTCAGAACCTAGCTTGACACTGGCAGCAAGCGGTCCCAGACAGATACCGGCGCCTCCATGTCCTATCCTTCCGTAGAACGCCTTTCCGCCTTTAGAACCATGTACCGTTGACTTCCATATGACGCCTTTCGCTCAGTCGTAAACCATATATCCCAACCCAATTCACTGGCAGAGAGTCTCGCAGGATGCAGGTAAACGGGATGACCCGATGGTTATCGTGTCGAAGTCTCAGACGACATCATGAATTTAGCGCCAGCAGAGCAACGGGCTCACGATGTCATCGCCTTTGTACGTTGTCTTTCACCGCATCCGTCGAGCATGCGCCGGAGATCAATAATCACTGGTTGTGTCCGCTGAACCTGGCGTCGAAGGTCGCCAGATGGGTCTGCGCTCTGGCTTGGTGTTGCGCCCGGCTCGCGCGGACGTCGGTGCCGCCCTGGCAAGAGACGTGGTGCAGGAAGCCGCCGTCGTGGGACGAAGGCTGGCTGGTGTACGTAGACAGACGCTGGTTGGCAAGAGCACTCTGTGACGCCGCGATTGAGTTCGCACGAGACGGCGTCGGCGTGGAATGTCTGGGCCACAGGAATTAGTGAAGCCCGCAACAACCCATCACATGTTGCACGTCGAGGCGGTGGTAGTACCCGTTGTAGACGGATTGTACGGAGGACGAATCCATGGTTCCAGGCAGCTCTCGGGCTCAATTTCCAACTCAATGCCGTATGAATATCAAAAGTTTGCGTCTAGCGATTCAACTGAGATGCCTCTAATTGGGCACTAGCTGAAGTCCGTAGGTTGGTGAATGCCGGATCTCTCAGGATCACCTTTTTGAGGAGATTTTATAGACGGAGCAGCTCCAGCAGATGCGAACCAAAGCCGACGCAACAGACTAGTCGAAATCGGAAAACCCCTCTCAGCCCATCGGATGCAGAACTGGGAAGAGCGTACGTCCCAGGACGATACGGTGCGAGAGGAACGATAAGGCGAAAAATGGACGTCCCACTTCTCAGCGCTCCATGCGGACTGGTAGTCGGTCGGCAGGTTGTCGAGAGGTGGTGTGGCATGAACAGCGGTAGTTGCGAGGTGCCTTGCAAGGATGAGGTGTGTCTCGAGTCCGCCGGGCGGAGTTGGGGTCGCGGGGGGCGTTCGGAGAACACTGTGTATTCGCATCTTGGCGTTGATTCCCATTTTACCCCGGCGCGAGTATATCGATGATGATGATGGTACGGTCCTGGATGAATTAGTGAGATATGCGGCAATCGAAGCGCAAGCCTGGATAGCAATGTCCTGGTCAAGGCCAACTCCCAGCTCATCTGATGTTGATGTATGGATTACCGGCCAGCCTCAACACCATACACAGCAACTTGCTGTGCTGGCGCGAGGTCTGGCGACACATAACCAGCATCTCTCCGAGCCGAGTAATGATAGCAGACAGGTGCATGCGGCAGATATGAATGATCCCGCCGTTACCAGAGACGCCCGGACGATGGCCGTCCGCGAAATGATCCGGATCGGGTGTCAACCCCACCAACGCCGGCCCGTGAAGACACTCAGATTTCAGCATTTCACGGCGGTGCCGACTCCTCATCGTGAATCATCGCCTGAACCCAATGAGAGTCGAACCGTGTATCGGTATATCGCGTGAATGCATCGACGATAGCTTCCAAAACGTAACGGCACCAAGAAGGATGCACGCACTCCCAGGGGCACGAGGAACACGATCCGGCTTCCGACTCGGCGACGGTCTTAGCCCTCGATAAGGAGAATCGTCCGCGTCTGGGTCCCGGAGGTGCATCGCACCATCGGAAGTGGCCGTTCCTCCAGAGGCCAAGATCAGCTTTGATCGGCCGTCTGGATGAGGGAGAGTGGCTGCGTTGGTCAGGCGCAACTGAAGTGGAAAAAGTCCGCACTTGTGGACTTTGACCCGCAAGGAATGGAAGCAATGCGCCGTTTCGTCTGGGCGACCGTAGAAGCGGGCGTCGTGGAAAGATGGCGCAGTCGACGAGGTCCCGTCGATGAATCCAAGGCGAAGCGGCCCACACGATGGCGCTTCTGCCTGGATGCAAGTTGACGCGTCGAGAGGCCTCCCGCCTCACTTTGCCGCCTCACTTTTCGGTGTCGCGATCTGCCTCGTTGCCTCGTGCGGGGTCGGTCTGCCTGATGGCCTAGGTCTAGGCATCATCGAGTCGCAAAGGCTGACGAGGCGTCGAGTTGCCTCGTTGCTGGAAGCGGTTCGCAAGTTGGATCGCACAGTCGAATCCCTGGCCAGGTGCTGACAGGTGTTCCCAGATGTCGGATACGAGATGGCGGGAGGTGTGCTGTCACGTGCCGTCGTCTGCCTCTGCGCAATCGCGCGTCCATGACTTGAAAGTGAGGTCCTTCGCGCTCACGATGGGTGGTGGACCTCGGAGAGAGCATCGTTCGAGGCATGTCTGGGATGGATTTCGGCGATTCCACAGTGTGGTGAATGACTGACGAGTGAGCCTGGCTTTCCGGAGTTGTGTCGATCGAGTCCGAAATACTGAGGAAACCAGTGCAGTGCTACATTTACAATAAATAGGAGGGAGAGGAGAGGAGGATAGAGGCAGGGAGAGTGATCATGTTATGGTCCGAGATTCCGCAGCTGGTGAAGGGGGAACTGTGTATATATGCCTAAATGCGCAATTGCGCACACAAGATCATTAGTCCCCGCCCCCCCATGCAAGTGGAGAATCCCGGTCACAGGTATTACCTAGAAGTGTTCTAGCGCTGCAAATCTCCTAGACACCCCCTGACCGCAGCACCCTGTGCGATTGGTCGAAGAACGGCGAGCGGAGTACGGCCGTGCGTCAGCGCGCCAGCGCGAAGACATTGGCGGACGTCGTGGCTGACACCGCCCGGCTGATAAGACACCTACGAAGCGTACGGCGGAATTCCTCTTGCATCCATGGATGTCTGGGGACCCTGTCTGATGATCGCAATCATGGGCCCGTCAGTGACAGTAGTGTTCGAAAACATTGCGGGAAACATCATACATACCTACCCAGGTAGCACGGCGTCACCGTTTCACGGCCTTGCCCTTCTCGGCCGAGACCGAATCACACCAATGGGTGCCAGCGATCCCTGGCGGACGGAGTGCGATCTAGGGCGAAAAGCAGTCGTCTCCTGTGAGCGTCGTAGTAGACATGTGCCGTCACTTGAGGATGGGCCAAAGGGCCGTGGCCATGTGTTCACTCCATATAGGTACTGATGTATTGATAAGATACCTGAAAGTAATATTGTACATTAAAAAGCGAAGCCCAGCCGTGTACCCACTGCCGCCTCATCAAATCCCAAGGAAATAGTCTAAAATGATATCGTGAAAATTCTATCGTCTATGATGAATGAATGTCGTTGAATCGTAAAAAAGAATGAAGGAATGAGAGCTGGTCGTGTCCGTCATGGTCGTCTCATGCCTGCGGCGCCGCGGTGCGCTTGGGCATCGGCATGTCCGCCGCGCGGAAGCGCAGAGCCCGCCTGCTCTTGGTGGTGGTCGTCGTGCTAGTAGACTTCTTCTTGTCGTCCTCCGACTTCTTCTTGTCATCGTCCGACTTCTTGTTATCGTCGGCCTTGCCCGTGGAAGTGGCCTTGGCGGCGATGGTCGAGGTGGACGTGGTCGAAGCAGGCTTGGTGCTGATAGCCAGAGTCGAGGAAGTGGGGTTGGCGGCGGCAGGTGCACCAGTCTTGGTCGCCCAGTAAGCATCCAGGCGGCTCTCGACCTCGATGACGTTGTTGTAAGGCTGGAACTTAGCCATGTACTCGATGCGAGACTTGATGGCGTCGTAAGAGTAGGCGGCGGCGGTCTCGTTCTTGGATCGCCACTCCGCCTCCATGGGGTCCGCGAACTGCGTCTCGGTGTATCCAAAGTCCTCGAGGATGGAGACGTTGAAGGCGGCCATCATCTCGTGGTCCTCGTGGATCAGGTTGTGACAGTGGAACATGTAGACACCGGGCCAGGGGGCATAGTGGGCCTCGACGGTGACGGTCTCGCCAGGTCCGAGCCAGACGACATCCTTTAGACCGGCAGACTCGTAGGGCATGACCTGGTTGTTGCGACCGTTGACGCGCTTGATGACACGGAAGTCGACGAGGTGGATGTGAATGGGGTGGCTCCAGCCGCCAGAGCTGTTCTCGAGCTCCCAGACTTCAATGGTACCACGCTTGGGGTTCGCAAGGACACGGTTCTTGACATCGGCAAAGATGACGCCGTTGATGCGCCAGTCGCTGCCAGTGCGTTCAAAGCGGAAGTGGTGGTCGACGTTAGTCTTGAGGTCAGGGAAGTCGACGGTACGGAGGGCAGAGGGAACAGAGGACTTGTCCTCGACCGGTTTGTCACTGACGATGAAGCGCATGACCTTGTCAGTGTGCAGGAAATCGGTATCGGCAGCGAAGCTCCTGGTGTTGCGGAGCGTAACGTTCTCGCCCTTGAACTTGGAGAAGTCGACGACAATCTCGTAGCGCTCGGCCATAGAGATGTAGAGCTCCGTAACATTCTGAGGGTTGGTAAGGTGGCCGGTATCAGAGGAAATGACCTGGAAATCGGTCCTGTTGCCCCTGGCGTCCTCGAGGTAGAGGAAGAACGAACGAGAGATGGCGGCATCGAGGAGGCGGAAGCGATATTTGCGAGGCTCGACCTTGAGGTGGGGCCAGGGCTGTCCGTTCACGTGAATGATGTCGCCGTACAAGCTGGTCTGCTCGTTGGCAGGGGAGAACAGGCTACCGTCGGGGTTGTACTGCTTCGCAGACAGAATCAGAGGAATGTCGTAGATGCCGTATCCGCTGGGAAGGCCAAGGGCATCCTCAGCGCTGTCGTGAAGAATGTATGCGCCAGCCTGGCCAAAGTAGGCGTTCTCTGCAGTGTGGTCGATGGCATGGTCATGGTACCAGAGAGTACGCGCATTCTGGCTGTTGGGATAGTAGTAATCCTTGTACTGTCCCGGCTGAGTGGTGTCCTCAGCCCAACCGTCCCAAGGTGTGCGCTGCAGAAGCTTGTCAGCCAATCATGTTTCTCTAAGCGATTCCAGGCAATGCTTACCGAGTATGAGCCGTGGAGATGGACAGAGTTGGCCATCTTGGCGTGGTTGGTGAAGCGGACGACGGCCTCCTCGCCACGCTCCATTTGGAACGTGGGGCCAGGTGAGATGCCATCATAGCCGACCAGCGTGGCGGGCCCGAGGTTGGGGTACACCTGCTGCTTGAGCTCCTTGATCTCGATCTCATAGTAGCGGATCTTCTTCCCCGTCACAGGGTTGATGATAGTCTGGTCGGGGCTAGTATCTGTTAGCGAATCACGCCGAGGCCAGTTTTGAAAGGGACGGTGGACTCACAAGCGCTCCTGCTTGGGAGGAGGGATCGGCAGAGGGAACTCGTAGAGCCACTTGTACTCTGGGCTCAGCCAGTCCTTGGCGAGTGTGTCCGAGGCAAGGGCCAGGATAATGGCCAGAGATTGGCGAACCGACAGGGAAACCATTATGAAGGTTTGAAAAGGCGCAAGTACGAGAGCCAAGAGATGCTGTGCGAGTGACAAGTGCTGGCCAAGACGGGTGGCGACGCCTTTCCGAGTGTCAAGAGAAGAATGGATGAGGCTGATGAGTCTGATTGAGCAAGTTTCTGGATGAGACGGGCAGATCACAGGGTATTTAATTACTTCGTGATGCGCTTAGACGACTGGGAACAGTGGCCAGTCCCATCCGATCCATGGTCCCAAAGTGTTGCGGTCCAGCCGGAGCCGATGACACTACGCCGGTCCCCAGATAGAGCGCCGCTATGCCAGCGTTCAAGACAGAGCCGAATAGACTCATCTCGAGCAGGTGTCGTTCGCACAGAAGTTGAGGGCTAGCCCGTAGAAGGAAGACGGCCACTAGACTAGCCCACTCTCTGCATGTTCAGCAAGGTGTAGCGAGAATGGCAGGCCTTCGCGCGCGCGTTGTGAACAACGCCGGGCTGACGCCCTAGTCCTCAACCTGAAATGCGACGTTCGATGGCGGCGGGGCCGATACGCTGAACACATTGAACTCATTGTGCAAGAACGGGCCCAACGGTAGTCGGTGTGGGAGTCAAAGACATGGCCAACGGTGCGACGGATGCCAGTTCTTAGCTGACGACCGAGTGTTGAGGTCTGGAACATCGACAACCCGAGAATCTGGTTCAGCACCTCGTCTCAACTTAACGAGGTGGTTGGGCACATGGCATGGACCTGCAGAACGAGGTACGCACTCGAGCGGGCTTCGCGACCTCTCTGGTCAAGGGCATGCGAGGCAGGCCTGCCCACTGAACGCATGCCGCTCCAAGTCAACCTGCCGCATGTTATCACATATCTCTATCTTAGGCAATGAGGCGACGCGAAAATACAGCGCCACTCGCTGGTAGTGCTGAATCCGATGCATCGAAATGTGATGTGAAGTTTGCCTGCCGATTATGATGTCCAGTTTTGATGTCGAAAGACAGACACGAGCCGGCAGAGACTGCGGCGCCAAGAGCAACGGCGGCCCGCAGTAGCGTGGGTGTTGTTTGAGTGTGATGGCTTTCCTTGTTCTCCAGGCCGTTGTGGCAATCAGCCTCAGACGGTGAACAATGCGAGACCCCAATAGCGCGGACCTAAAGGGAGGCAAGGAGCAAACGAAACCGCTAAGAAGACGCCGGGCGAAAGTCCCGCGAGGTTATTCTGGGACTTTAGAGTGCGGGCTCGAGCGTCAACACCGGTAGCCGCAGGTTGCATGGATTTGCATGGATATCGGTGCACGTAGAAGGGTCATAGAAGCCAGAGCTGATCTGCAGGATGTCCATGGTGCTGGGCCGGCAGTTGATTGATGGTGTTCTTGGGCCAGACGTGGACGAATGATGAGCACTGATTCTCCAGACGCATGGGCAGGGGTCTTCGTTCCAATGGTTACAGCACCACGTACGGGATGCATCGTGTCCTCGGCATCATCGATAAGTTCGGTCCAGGCTCCAGCACGGCGATGCGGGGATCCCGTATGACTCCGGATCTGCTGACTTGAGATGAGGGCTCAGGGTTGGGCCGCGACGGCCACTCGGCCGGCTCCCGACGAGTCCGACTGGGGTCTCTCGGCGGGCGACGGCCTCGTTCGGACCATTTCCCACGTCAATCATGACAAGCAGACTAGGGCTCCCTCGTCCCCATGCTGACAATCCTGGCATCCGGGTCCAGAGGCTCCCGTCGAATCCGGCTGGGCAAGTTGGGCCAACGCCGTCCCGTGCGAACGACACGGGTGGCAGACTGCCAGTCCAGGTCTGTCGCAGCTTCACCAAGTCGACGCGACTATCGAGCGCCACGTCGGTGTAGCTGCATCGTGGTGTATGTTCTCGCGCGTCCATGATGCGATGATTCGACGACACGGCTCGCGGTGAGCAGTCTCTGCACGCTTCAGCAGCAACAGACGTCGGACGAAGGCAGACAATTCAAGTTCGGGCACTGGCCCCCTATTGCTCGTCTGAAGTTGAAGCCCAGTTGTTGGATCTCAGGGGCACGCGAGAAGAGGACGTGGAGGCAGTGCTGAGCGTTTCGCCAGAAGCGGAATGGAGGATGCAGAGCGACAGTGCGACGACGCCAGAAATGGAAACGAGAGGAAAGGGGGCAAGCTGGGAAGGAATCGTCCGGTCCAGCGGTTTCCCCAAGTTTTCGTTCCTGAATGCCCTAGACGCTAGCGCCAAGGCGTCTAGAGCGCCAAGCCAGTTCGGGAGCTAGCGCGTCAGCCCGGGCTGTGGGTCCGCCAAGAAGCTTATAATGCGGTTCAGATGATTGGCCCGCTCTCGCTTAGCTAATCGCCAGGGGTCCACCCTATCGCTCCTCTTTTGTCCTCCTTGCCGCCGCTAATCGTGAAAACCTCCGACGACTTGACCACTCCAGACCGTGTCTGTCGGCGCTTTGTGTTTGCAAGCACCACTCACGAGTCGCACCACCTTGGGCGCTCGATTTTGGATTCTGGGGGAGTCGTCCTGTCTTTGTCGAGCCCACTTCTCCGCATCCCGAGCTGTTGGAACCGAACAATGGGGCCATGCGATGTGCTCCTTGTCCCCCAGTGTCGAGCCTCGAGCCGACATGTCTCTAAGGCCCCAACGCTTCCCGTTTCAAGCCCAAGGATGCAGATACGAAGATTCTGTTCGGATTATTGTCCTTCTGTCTCTTTGTTCGGCTTTGTTGAATCCCCTCCCGCTCAAACGGCACCGTCGTGGCCGTCGAGACCATCTGCCTCTGCCACGAGGAGACGGCCGTGACTCAGGAGCTTCTCTCGGCCCCATTGGATGATGTTCACTTTGCTTGCCACATTCTGGTGAGATCCCCACATGGCGGCAGCAGGTTCAACTGTGGCTCTACACTGTCAAGTGGTAGGGTCTCTTATGGCGGACCTTCATCTCCTTATCCCGTGACCAGCAGCCTACCAACGACTTACCAGCTCTTCAGCTCCCTCCTTGCACTATCCGTGGTCTAGGTCATCTCATTTCCGCACAATTTAGGGTGGCACCGCGGAGATCTGCATAGGACTGCTGACCTGAAGGCGTATGCTAGTGCCTCGCGCAATGATGGACGCATGGCCAGACTATTTCACCGTGTCGTGGGTGGCCCGGTGCTGACGATCCCGGTCTTCATTGCACACTACATCTCAGCTCATGCATACACCTGCACAAGCATTCTCATCCGAACCCAGACCCTTCTCGTGCCGAATTGTTCAGTTTGAGGCGCCTCCCACTAAAGCTAAGCAATTCACAGCCCACACACCGTTCTCTGGAGGCTCTGGTGTTCGTGAAAGGAGTCATGGCTTGGGCCTGACCATCTTCCCAGCCACATTCTCGGCTCTTTGTGCTTGGCAGCGCCAAGCCCCTAAGTCTAGACGTTTTGACTTTTCAGTATGGTGGAAACGGGAGCTATCCCAGTCGAGTATGATGTCTCCTGGCCATCCAAGAAATGCTCATAAGGCGCGAGGTTCATCGTCATGTTCCGGCGGAAAAGTTGCTATCCATAACGCTCATCTTCACAGGCTACTACATACACAGGAATTCGGGAGAAACCAAAGAATCCTCCATCATGATTTCTAAATCTTTGCTCTGCGCAGCGCTCGGCGCAACCCTGTCTCTCAACAGCGTCCAAGCCCAAGTGGTGCCAGACGTCCCTCTTGACATTGACGGCGCCTTCGAAGGGTAAGTATTCTCCCTGATTCAGAGCGATCTGGCGCGCGTACTGACTGGCATATTGCAGTGCGATGACCACAAATGCGGACTTCAACACCGGCGGAACCATCAAGTGCAACAGCCAGTCCGTCACCGTGCCTAGGAACCTCCAGATCACATTCCCTGCAGCCTTTGTAAGCTTCAAGGACTTCGTAGCCAACAAGGCCGCCTACACTGGGTACCAGTGCTCCATCACAGGAAACATTGTCAACGGAAAGGCCATTGCCGCTCAGGTTGCCATCGCGCAGTACGCCACGACTTCCGCCGGCGGCTATATCGAATCCCTGAGCTTCAACGGTGACATCAAGATCAAGGATGGGCCCATAATCCGCATCAATGATCCTCGGGGAGTGTACTCCACCGGATATGCCGACAAAGCCTACGATCCCAACTTCACTGCCGATGACGCCAACCCTAGCATTAGCTCCTTCTCTGGCTTTCCCATGTGTGTTCCGCGCATGAATAATGACCCCAACTGCCCCATGGACAACCGACCTGATATTACTCCTGGTGTCAAGCAAGGATCAACGTAGGTCTTCCCACTACAGTCCACTAGCACCATCTCTTGCTAATCTCGCCTGAAGCCCTGCGAAGCTCCCCAAGGTGATGGCCCCTCTGGTCCCGGGCGACTACGTCACATACTCTGGCTATGAGAGCGGTGACGGAAAGATCATCGTCTACAACCTTGTAGCCTTCAACATCCAGATCACTACCACTGGTGCGCCGACATACATCCGTATGGAGGACGCCAACATCGGTGTTTGGACCGCCGACACCGCCAACCAGGAAATCGCCCAGACTAGAGTCAGTAATCCCAAACCCCCTCATCTTACCTCAATTCTAACCTCTCTCTCAGTTCGTCGGCTACACATCCGACTCATCCGGAAACGTCAACCCCATCAAGATCTACGCCATTGACTACGACCCGTGCTCTGGCGACCCTTCCTACCGTGAAATCGCCGGAGTCTCTGTCCCCGGCACCGAAGTCCGCAACAAGTTCGAGTACCGCATCAAGGCTACCCAGAACGATCAGTATACGCGCGAGTACCGCGTCGTCGCCGGCACCGGCATCGTGAACACCACCAACGGCATCATGGCCGGCCAGTACGTCATGCCCGTTTCCGAGTGGATCCAGCCCGAGGACTCCACTCCCGGCAGGGCCCCGACCGGCCACGACTTCCGCAGTTACTCCTGGCTCGCCAAGGGCTTGGGTCGCGACGCCCAGGGAAACCTCTGGGGTCCCCTCGATCCCTTCCCCCAGGGCAACCCTCCCCCTCTCTTCGACAACTCCAAGTGCGCTCCAGCTGCACCCGCCACGCCTGCCACGCCGCCCGCCGGGTCCCCGTCCCCCGCGGCCAGCCCGTCCCCCGCTGCGACGCCCAAGACGTACCCCGATGTGGTGACCATGCCGCCTTACAACTGGGCCTCTTCCCAGAGCGGCACCCTCACCGTCCAGTGCACGTCCAACAGCACCAACGACGCCGCTGTCAACATGAAGCTCAGCTACTCCAACAAGGACGGCACCACGGTCGGCTTGGCCATGACAGCTGGCGGAAAGGGCGTGTGGAACTTCAACAGCAATAAGATCAAGCAACCGACCTCCGTCACCTGTAAGAGCGGTCTCGGCGGCTCAGCCACGCGGTAGGCTTGGTTGGCCTGCGTGGCTGGAAGGAGGCGATGTATAGACTTGATACTTTGTTGTTTTGCTTTCAAATTGCGGATACCTACCTATAGACTATAGACCATGATGAATGATGAAGATGATAAACTTGCCATTTCAGGAAACATGACGTACTTCAAACGTGTCAACTCCTCTGTCCATGAGTGATGCTCAGTATGTAAGCGAAACGACTCAAGACTGATGGACAGGGAATACCTTAGCCTTGCCGAGGACTTTACTCATTACTCTCGCACTCTGATCTATTTTTACGCTTGGAAGATACGTTGAAATGACTTGACGTATCTTAGGGCTCATTTCACTGGTGGATGTACAAAGTAAATACCGTGTTTCTTACCGCCAGGTGACATTTATTAGCCCTGTTGAATCCACCAACATTAGAGATGCAGATATCACATGGCTGCAGGAATCTCAAAGAGACATTTTCAGGTATGTCTGTGAATTGCAAGATAAGGCATCATGTTTTACTAAAACGCTTCAGAGGCTATGCAAACTCCAATCTCCCTTCAATCTCAGAATTGTCTCCATCAAGCCATCAAAACAAATACGAGCCCAAACGAGATGGCCAATGACCGCAATAACACCCAGTCTTGCAAATACGAAGGAGAACTAGAGGTCAACGTCTGAATAGTCACGCTGGTTTCAGTGGGTGTCCAAGCACAATCTGCGCTCAGCGTGGACGAGCTACTTGTCTGCACCGCCATCGTCCCCGTAACAGTCGGAGTCGCGTTGATCCCTGCCCGCCCTTTTTATCAGCATCCAATCACACCAGAGGCCGCGATATAGAGAGCTTGTTACCTACCGCTGCAGTAACTATTAAACACGGCCGAGGCCTGGGACACTTCGGCAGTAACGTTCGCCTTCCCCCTGCATTTCGACGCGACCGCCGTCTTGATAATGGCATTGAACTGGGTCGAGCTCGCGGAGCAGAAGCACGAGAACGAAGTCTTTTGCCCGCCGTCACCGCACCCCGAGGCCATGTTCCCGACAATGTAGCTGAGCGGCGTTTCCACGCAGGCGGGCAGGTCGGAGTAGCCCGGGACGCGGTCGATGAATATTTGCTGGCTGAGAACAGCCAGGAAAAAGGGGAGAAGAGAAAGCAGCTGATTCAATAACATTTTTGCTTTTCTCTTAGTCTCAAACCTGGATTATGCGTGCGGTAGTGGCTGTATGGCGTTGTGGTGGAAATGAGGACCCCTGGATTGTGGTATGGAAATGTGTCAAATAAGTTCAAGAATCACCCGCGGGGGGGAAGCTTGGAGGGTATTATGAGTTTCTCCGAAAATGTAAGGCTGAGCCGTTTTCGACAGATCGCGACGCTAAGGGGGCTGGTGGTATTCAGCTGAGGGCGTCGTCTTTGTCGTGTCCGAGACATGACTGGCTGGCCAGACTTTGCGGCGGCGCTAAGTGGCCTCGACTACCGTCCCAGCTGGCAAACAGATCAGAATCCTGCAGGGACACGTGCTGTTCTTGGAACTCTCCGACTTTCGACCTCCTGTTTTACGATTTTACTAGGCGCCATTTCCTCGGGATGGACGTTCGGCTTTGGTGGCCCGATCTGATCGACTGAAACTGCGCATCAATCGGTTCTACCTTGTTTAAACGACCGATTCCATTTCTGCTCTTATACAAAGGCAGTCCCAGTGTGTCTTAGAATTTTTACTTGTGAGCTGGTGGCATGGTAATATGGCAATTCTTTCATTTTTGGGCCTTCCTATCATCATACATTGCAACAACCTAGGCAAAGTACTGTCCCTTGAAACCAGGCAGTATTTCTTGGCCTTCCGACGACTCGTAGCTGACACCCTTCCTCTGTTGCCAAGTCTGCTTGAGTGTTGTGAACTCTCCCATCGTCGGCACTTTGTGGCCGCCAGCCTCAAACTCGTTCTGAGTGAAACCCGCACGCTTGAGAACAGGCGAGTCGATCGTCTTGAGAACGAGGTCGTTCTGCGGGCGGGCAAAGTAGAGAAGACCCAGACGGTCGACGTGACGCTGGTCCTTGGGAGGAACAGAGACCTATTTTACGTGTTAGTATCAGCCCCTTGCAACCTCTTAATGACCAGCACGGTAAACTCACCCGGTGAACCGTAGACTTGACGTATCCACCAGTCAGGAAACTCAGAGCGTCACAGGTGTTGACAGTCAGGCTGCCGTCGAGCGGCTTGGCCCACTTCCAGTTGCCGGTCTCGTGGTCTCTGATCTGCAGGGCAGCCACGGGCTGACGGAAGAGGAGAGTGATGGTGCCCAGGTCGGTGTGGCCTCGCGACCAAAGACCGTCGTCCAGCTTCTCAATCTCCTCGGGCGTGAACTTGGAGTACTTCATGTAACGCAAGTGGGACTCGTCGTGCGTCTCCCACTTGTGGACACTCGTGAAGAAATCCTCAGGCAGCTCCAGCGCCAGGGCGATGAGGTGGTTCAAGGGGTCCAGAACCTTGTCGTGCAGATCCTGACATGGCTTGTTAGCATTCCTATTGCTGATGTCAGGAGGTTGAAAGTACCTTGGCAAATCCCTCAATCTCTTCCTTGCGGTCCTCCAACAGCTTGGGGAGGGGCTGGGTAATGTGACCATCCTTAGTCGCCATGTTCCAGACCTCAGTCTTGTCCTTGATACCGCCGCTCAGGAACCGCCTGCCGGCAGGGCGGTAGCCATTGTAATCACCAGAGTCCAAGTTCGGCTCATACTTGAGCTTCTCTTCCAGGGGGAGCTCGTAAAAATTTTGACCGAGAGCAAATTGTTGGTCGACAGCTTGCTGTGAAATTCCAAAGTTGGTGACGTAGAAGAAGCCCTTGGTACGGATGGCCTCAATCAGAGTCTGGGCGAGCTCCTTGTTGCCCTCGGGGGTGCCATACTTGGCGAGGTCGATGTTGGGAACTGCAAGACGTCTTAGTAATCCCAACACTTTTCTGGAAGCTGGATCTGGGCCTCGAGGTAGGCAGTCAAGACTTACGGTCAGCCCAATCGAGATTCTCCTCCGTCTCGGGGACATGGGAGTATTGGTACAACTCGGACACGGCGGACGGCATTTCGAACGGGCGGTGAGGATGGGGTATCTTTTCTTAGGAAAGGCTGATTGAAAACTCGGAGCGCCCAGACTTCAAGGGTTCCAAGCTCGCCATTTTAACTATTAACCTTGATTGCGACTCCGGACGGCATCTCGTCGGCTATTGTAATCCGTCCATGCTTCCACCCCTGAGCCCGCGACTCGGCCTTTACTCCGCAAACACCGCCGCAAACCACCAACAGACATCCAATAACAGCATGCTGATTTTGCCTCAACTTGCTCCGTCATCACACACTTGCAGCTTACCCCGCGGGCTTACCACGCCGCGCGACGATGCTGTTTGGTCGAGGCCGTTGGAGATGCGAGATCGCCGCCATGTCATCATTTGATAACGGATGGCGCAATCCCCACCCCCCTCGCCGGACGTGTCGTCGCCTCTCCCGCGGCCTCAAACTGCGCTTTTCTCCCCGGCGCAAACGGTTCGCAGGCTCCGAGAAAAAAGCCAAATTTGCCGGCTAGAACTCATGCTAACCCCCCGAGTTCGGCCGGTCACGTCTCTGAGCGGCGCTGCGATTCGACGACCTGACGACGTCGTTGCCGTTTCGGAGATTATCTGCATGGCCCGGTCCCCGCAAACCCGCGTCGTTCCCCTGCGGGACTGGACACTCCAAGCAAAATCGTCATTCCTGGCGAGATGGCGAATAGTGGGCAAAAGTAGGCGTGCAGCTGGTCGGCTCTCGGCGGACGAGAGATCCTGCGTAGACGAGACAGAGGCAGCATGCGTAGCTTATCGCGGAGAGCATGCCGCGCCCGTTTTCCTCCTGGGCGCTTACCTGGGCATGGTCATGGAGTGGCGAGGGGTTTTATAAAGACGTTTGCATAATGGCAAAAGACGTGAAAACTGGAGCACTTGCTCCTCCATCTGGTGTACGTATATAACGACGGCCAAGCTGAAGTACCGAACGGGGTTGCACCTCGCAGAGTTCTGCACGAGATCTCGGGCCAACATCGTCGACAATGGGGGCCATTACCGAAGCTGTGAAGAAGAACAAGGTGGGAGCGGTGGTTCTCTCGGTTTTTGACTGGTACCGTACGTTTTCAATGGCAGTGGTCAGACAGGTATACCGTATGGAAACATTACTGACATCACTAAGCCTCTCACTACCCACTGGCGGAGCGCAAATTACTGCGGAAGCTTGATCTTGCGATTCTCGTGTTTGGGTCATTGTCGTTCTTCTGTAGAGTAGGTCCATACTTTCACTCACCATGACCATGTTGCTGGCTAACAACAACACAGTTCTTGGGACAGCAGAATGTGACCAACGCTTATGTCTCGGGAATGCGAGAGGACCTCAACGCATGGGGCAACGAGTTGAACTATTATGTAGTTGCTTGTGAGCAGAGAGCCGGCATCGTCGCATAACTTGACCGTGCTGATCACTTCCAGACAACACGGCCTACGTCATTGGGCAAATTCCGCTCATGACTCTTCAGACCAAAGCCAAGATGTGAGACTCTCGTCGCTAGTATTTCTATACGTGGTCTTTGGTACTGACGCCATATAGAGCCCCCTTTCTGCTTCCGTCGTTGCAAATCATTTGGGCGGTCATCGCCTTTTGTCAATCCGAAATCAAGCACAGTTGGCATCTCTACATTCTGCGCGCCGTCACTGGTTTCCTCGAAGCCTCGTCTTTTGGCGGCACACATCTCATCCGTGCGTACCCTATCGATTGAAAGAAGCTATCTTTCACGGACACTAAAATCAATGCAGTCGGTAGTTGGTTCAAAAATGAGGAGCTGTTTAAGCGAGCCGGTGTATGGTTCATGGGCAACTCCCTCGGCTCCATGTTCTCCGGCTACCTCCAGGCCGCGGCCTATCGCAACCTGAACGGCGTCTACGGCCGCGCGGGTTGGAGATGGCTCTTCATCGTGCAGGGCATCATCACCCTCCCCATCTCCTTCCTGGGCTTCGCGTTCTGGCCCGGCCTCCCCATCTCGCCTAAGCGGTGGTTCTTCACAGACGAAGAGTACGCGCTTGCCGTGAAGCGGATGCCAACTGTGGAGCAGGAGGGCATCACATGGAAAACGTTCAAGTATACGCTTTCGAGGCCGATGTGGTGGATCTGTGTTCCATGCTACATGTAAGTCATCTTCAAGATGCCGAGATGGTGATGAAACTAACAATGTGTAGCTTTTTGTGCCAGGCACACTACTGGACGGGCTACATGGCCCTGTGGCTGCGTGATGCCAACTACTCGATTGAGTTGGTGAACATTCTGCCAACCTTCATCGACCTTCTTCGTGCTTTATCTTCCTGGCTGGGCACCACGTTGGCGGGTTGTCTCAGTCTCCGAGGACTTTGGACATTTCAAGCTGTGAGCAGAAGTTGGCCCTAATACCCCGGAATATTTCTGACATTATCACAGACATTCGTCCTCTTCGCCTGCATTGTACTATCAGTCTGGAACGTACCGGATATTCTAAAGTTCTGTGCCTTTTACTTTGGTGGCTTCTCCGGCATGGCGTCGCCAATCTTGGTGAGTATTCGCACCGTCGTACGCTCCGAAGGATCTCACAACTGACACAACCGCAGTACTCCTGGCTCAACTTCACTCTCAAAGAGAACTACGGCGAACGAGGCCTCATCATCTCGTCCATGATGACCCTGGGCTTCTGCAACCAGATTTGGATCCCCCTCTTCACGTTCCCGACCGTCGAAGCGCCCCGCTACCCCCACGGCTACCCGGCGGCCACCGTCTTTGAAGTCGCCATGTGGGCTTTCCTGATGTTCGGCACGTGGTACATGAAGAGGTGGAAGCAGAAAAATCCCGACCTTGAAATGAGACTGGCAAACGAGGCGGATGATCAGGGCGCCTCTTCGGGGGTGGCGTCGGACTCTGACAGGCCTGATGTTGAGGGAGTCGCACCGTACGAAGTCAAGGGGCAAGAGGTTGTTGGAACTCAGCCCGTCTCTTCTGCGAAGCAGTGATTTGAAGTAGGAGGGATTGATGTCGAATGTGGCAGATTGTATCAAGAAACTGCCCCAGGTGTCCCAATGGAACTCGCCTCTGATGCATCTACACCATGTTTCTGACTGTGAAATTTTGTCAATCCAAGTAAGTGACGGGCTGCATTAGAAGGTGAGGCAACAATTGGATCAACAGAAGAGGTAAAGAGCCTTTGTGAGAAGTTGAAAGTCGATATTTACGTCTATACTTTCTCCAAGACTGCTTCAAAGGCTCCTCTGATTCATGACCGATCATCTTGGCCCAGCTCTGCATCAAGTCACAGCTTTCATGTGTCTCCTCCAATCGTAACATACGTCGGCCCTGGTGTATCATCCAGATCTTCCGTGTAAGGACACCAATGCTTCCACGTCTTCGTCTGCTGCTCGACCTCGTCCGCGATTGCGACGGCCATATCCGGAACCGAAATGCTCTGAAGCCGCCCCTCAAAAATCGACAGGTCGTCTCCACTCTCTTCCGTCTTCTCGAGTTGAAGAGGCATTCTGTCGAGGATGACCTTGTACCGCCCAGTCCGCGTCCCCGGTCTGTATAAAGGGGGCGGAGAGATGTACGTCCACCTGAAGGACGTGTTCCCGTCAAAGAACATGTACGTCGCTCTCGCGCCGGTAATAAAATCAACCCCCTGGCTGTTCATGTCTGCCATGGTTTGGTCCATGCCGTCGAGGACTTTACGTGTCTCGGGGGTTGACTTCCCGTCGCGCTCCGCGAGCCACGCTCCTCGGGCCGCTAGGAGACGTGCGGCAAAGTCTCCGGCCCAGTCCTGACAATGCGTGATGTAGGCCTCGCTGGCCAGCATCGCCCTGCCGTATGCGGCGAAGAATCTGGCATCATCGGCAGCCGTCATGTACGGCTTGCCCGGCACTTCCAGGCTGCCGGCGCCCCCGACCATGACGAAATATGGTATTTTGGCCTCTCTTGATGCGAGCAGGATTTTGCGCGTCATTTCAACAAATGATCCTGGGTTTCGGGAGTTAGCAAAATCATGACTTGTAAGTCTCAGGGCCACTCACTGTAGGCGAAGGCAGATCCAAGTTGGCTATGAGGCCCGTAGGCGTTGACAATCACATCCAACCCATGTAACCTTTCTGCGATATCTATAACGTCCGAGTTGCTGATATCGACACTCCTAGGCTCGTACCGCTCATGTTGCCCCAATTTCGCTGGGTTCCTGCAGATGCCGACAACGCGGTGGCCTCGACGGAGCAACTCGACGGTGGCGTGCGACCCCGTCATGCCGGTGGCGCCCACAACGGCGACCCTCAACGAAGACATTGAAAGACAGGTGGTGATGATCAGCTGTCAGAGGTGCTCGGGAGTTGAAAAGATCGGGATGTGCCGCCTGTCACATAAAATAGCTCTGAGCGCGTGCGCGCGAGAGCCGCTCGAGCAGGATATGCTCGAGCCCTCGCCCGAACTCCCATCGACCTGTCATACATCATGCGCTCCCCTCACAGACGTGGGAAACTCTGCACAGCGTTGAGAGAGTCTGATACAATGTACAATTAACCAGAGAGGCGCGATATGAGCGGGATGCGTCCAGATGTCACGGGGCTTCCGAATTAGCGTTTCGGGCCGGGCTGGGTTCTTGCCAAGCCGAGACAAGCTAAACTGAACTCCCGTTCGCGATCCGACACCTTCGTATCTGGAACTTTTGGGCAATGTGAAGGCGAAGTTTTTTAGCATGTTGGATTGCCGATGCGCGGCGCCGCGCTGGGCTACGGCGGATTTTATTTCAATAATGGATCCTTGCTTACCGGCTTGGGTATTTATTCCCTATTGAGAGCACAGCTTCATCAGTTGTGTTATGCCAGTCATACGTGCTCTAACGAACCAAATGAAACCTAATTTCTTACATGGTTGTCTGCAACACAGGCGCTGTACAGTCTCAGACCTCAAGTTTTGACTCGCATGTAGCCTTTACTTGGAGAGTTTAAGAACAAGACAACGACTGACTCGGAAGGCTATCGTGAGGCCTCGCAGCCGGCGGTTATGCCTTTGCATTGCGAACCCGGCAAGTATTCAAGCTGCTGTTCGCGACAATGACCATGACTGCTGATTACAGCGCCGTGTTCGAGTTCGGCGCCCGCGGTGCGGTGCGGCGCGGAAACCAATCAGGGGCATCCAGGCCCCTGAACCGACGAAATTACGGCGTCTAGCCCAAACAGGAAGGCTAAAACGCGCCTCGTCGGACATAAAACCGCAGCGCGAACAGCTCTGAAAGAGGGCGCAAACAGAGCGGCCGTGCCGACGCTTTTCTTCCCTCTGCCATCCCCGTCAGAGCTGAGAAACTTTTGACGCGCATCAGCCGCAGCTCTTCATCAGACGTCACGTCACGTCACACACTCACGCTCACTCACACACTCACTCTCACTCACACACGCACTCACTCACTCACTCACTCACTCACTCACACTCACTCACACAGACACGACACACAATCCACCGCCATGGCGCCGGAGCACAGGTCTGCGTCTCAGGCCGGCGGTGCCGCGTCCGCCGGCGCGTCCGAGACGACGCCGCTGCTGGCCGTCCAGGACATCGCGCCGACCGCCGACCCCGACATCTCGCAGGCCACGACGCTCAACGACCCGGAGCCGCGCCAAGAGGATGCCGACGCCGAGGACAAGCCGCTGCCGGTGTGGCAGATCGGCCTCCTCTGCTACGCCCGCGTGATCGAGCCCATGGCCTTCTTCTCCATCATCCCCTACATCAACCGGATGGTCCAGGACAACGGCGGCCTCGACGACGCCGACGTCGGCTTCTACACCGGCCTCATCGAGTCGCTCTTCTCGCTGACCCAGGCCATCGTCATGATCTTCTGGGGCAAGCTCTCGGACCGCGTCGGCCGCAAGCCCGTCCTCGTCTTCTCCCTCGTCGGCGTCACCCTCGCCACCTCCATCTTCGGCATGGCCCAGTCCATCTGGCAGATGATCCTGTTCCGCTGCCTGGCCGGCGTCTTCGGCGGCACCATCGTCACCATGCGGACCATGGTCGCCGAGCACAGCACCCAAAAGACCCAGGCGAGGGCCTTTAGCTGGTTCGCCTTCAGCGGCAACCTCGGCCTCTTCCTCGGCCCGCTCCTCGGCGGCGCCCTCGCCGACCCGGCCCGTCAGTACCCGGGCGCTTTCAAGGGCATCCAGTTCTTCGTCGACTACCCCTACGCGCTGTCCAGTTTCGCCGTCGGCGCCATCGGCCTGACGGCGACGATCACCACCTTCCTCTTCGTCGAGGAGACCCTCCAGAAGGAGCACCACCACAGCGGGGGCGACGACGCGACGAGGCCCAAGAAGGACGCCCACACCATCATGGAAATCCTCAAGGCTCCCGGCGTCGGCATCGTGCTCTACGCCTACGGACACGTCATGCTGCTCGGCATCGCCTACACGGCCATCGTGCCCCTCTTCTGGTTCACCCCCGTCGCCCTGGGCGGCTTCGGCTTCGCGTATCTCCAGATCACCCTGTTCATGGCCGTCAATGGCATCTCGCAGGCCCTGTGGCTCCTGGTCGTCTTCCCCGTCCTGCAGCACCGCATCGGGACCAACGGCGTGATGCGCGCCTGCGCCTACGTGTACCCCCTGTCGTTCCTCGTCTGTCCGCTCGGGAACGTCATCCTCAGAGCCGGCGCCGACAACCCGTCCCTGATCACCTTCTTCTGGTTCTTCGCCCCGACCGCCATTGCCATCTTTTGCGGAGTGAGCATGAGCTTCACCGGCGTCCAGCTGGCCCTGAACGACGTCTCGCCCAGCCCCCAGGTCCTGGGAACCGTCAACGCTCTGGCGCTGACTGGCACCAGCGTCATCCGGGCCTTTACCCCGGCGCTGTTCACGACTCTGTTTGCGATTGGCGCGCGGACTCAATATCTTTGGGGCTACGCCATTTGGGTGTTGATGGTCTCGATGACTCTTCCCTTCGTATACACCGTCAGGCACCTTCCTGTGAAGAAGGACTTGCAAAAGGCGAGGGCCCAGTCTGAGCAACGTGAGGGTAATTAGACGGTTTCATAGAATTGCGCAGCGATTTCCCTCGGTCGTGAGAAGTTTTCACTAGCCATGCAAGACATTCTCCTAATGACAGCCTCAGTATCGAACCAGTGCTCTGGTCGATTGGAACTCTGTGAATCAAGGCTGTCAATGGCAATTCACCATGACCAACCCAGAAGTCTACTCCTCCAACTGCCCCTATTAAAAGATCACACCAAGAGGAGAAAACAAGGCACCCAAGTCCAAAGCGGCCGATCCAAACCTCACACACCCCACAACACGAACAGAAACCCCATCATGGCTACGATTGCTGCTGTGGCCCACCGCCCGGCAAAGTTCATCTGCGAGTGCACTGACTGTAATTGCAATGAGATAGTCAACGCCCCGAACGGTATCTGCGGTATTTGCCAGCGCAGATGCATGGGCGGCGACTCGAGCTTGAGCAGAGTCAAATGGCAACTTGTTCGCAAGATACGAGTCAAGTAAAGTGCAGATAGAAATCAGCAAGGGCAGAATCAAGAGCAATTTCTCTCTCGCACGTCGTGTCCCTTGCAATGTCTTTTTTCGAAAGAGACAATACTTTGTAAACAGCGCCACTTTGCCTCCCACCGTGCTCCAGCTTGTGTTGGTGATCGACCCCGGTTCCGTAGATGAAGGATCGATCGTCGCGGTTGCAATTGCAACATCGGCTCTGCCAAGGGGCTACTGCCAGGGGAACCACGAATTATGGGTCTGATTGTAAGAAAACTTCCTAGATGGGATAAATGGAGCAATTCTGTGCGAGAGGCCCGTAACTGCGCATCGAGAGGCTGTCCCTGCTTCAAAGATCGAAGCTGTCTTGGGCACGTGGGTAAGGGGCGTTCAAGACTCTTGCGAGCGTTGCATCCCCAAATACCAAGATAACAGCTGGATAAAACGCACTGGATGTCGCAGATTACAATCTGATGCTTACAGCGAGACCTTCTTGCCCACCGGGTTGGACCGCCCATGTTGGTCAAACCGTCACCTCGACCGGAGAGGCGCGACAAATGCATCACAGTTTCCGCAAGAGCCCCGATATTCATGAATTTTGATTATTGTAATTATCGGTGACTACTATTACAAGTTTATACAAAGGGATATCATCGAGCCCCCGTCCAACAAACGACAAGGTAGCCCATCTCATAACGCCACAATCGACTTCCTCTTCCTGTTCGGGTCCGAGAGCATCGACTCGGGCTCCACGGGCTCCGTCGTGACCTCCACCTCGCGGTGCTGCCAGATCCTGTTGTCGTGGTGCGGGTACGACGGCGCGTTGCGCTTCGACAGCTTCCGGCCGTGGTAGTGATCCCTCGCCGTCAGGCCGCCCTGCTGCTGGTGGTGGTCGCTCTCGGCGAACGTCGCCCTGCCGGGGCTCTTAACCGTGACGCTGACCGTGCTCTGCGGCACGAGCTCGATCTCGTTGGAGCCCCGCGAGCTGCGGGAGGAGCTGTGCGAGCTGCTGGCGTCGTCCCCCGCCATCGTCTTGAGGCCGATGCCGTACTTGGCCTCCTCACGCAGGGCGGGCTTGTCGCCGCCGGCCTCGGGGAGTTTCGACCAGTCCTTGGAGCCGGCGTGGGCGTGGGAGGCGGTGCCGGATCGTCCGCCGCCGCCGATGGTCATGCCTGCTGATCTGCCCGTTGACTTCTTGGCTGAGGAGCGGCCGTATTTGTCGAGACCGCTTCGCACGGCGGAGTCGAGGAGACCCTTCCATAGTATGCGGACGATGGGTCCCTGGAGGAAATGTTAGTAATGGTCGGACTGAGACGACCGTTCAAACCTACGAGGGTCGGTAAGCAGGCTGACACGATGCCACTGCTAATTTCAATAATGTTCCACGCAAGACCTTGTGCCAGCGAATCTTGAAACAAGAGTTAATGTTTTGTTCAGAGAAGCGAGGCCGGCCGGACTTACATGGTGCATCGTTCTTGGTGTACAACAAAAAGATGCGGAAGCGGTAGATACTGGTGAACACCACATAGCTACCGAGCAGGAAGGTGAACAACACGAGGATGCGCTGGGCCCTGTTCATCTGCAGTTTCAAGACGTGGGGTATCGGCAGGTAGAGGATGGCGATGTCGACGATGATACTCGGGATGGCGATACACAGCTGCGTCAGGAAGAGGTTGATGCAGGTGCCCGGTTTCCAGGGCTCCCACAGCGTGTTCAGAGGCAGACACTGGATGGAGGCCGCGATGACGCAGGCGAAAGTCCAGAGAGAAGTCAAACTGCCGCAGATCCACGCGCCTTTGCGCACCTCTGGCATCGGGAAGATGCGCAGATACAAAAGCAGCAGCGCGATCTTGTACATGTTGACGCCGTTGACGTACAGAATCTCGGCACCGATCATGGTCTAGCATGTATGATTAGCTTGTCGTTCCTATCGATGTCGCAATGCGGGACGGTTGGGGCTCGGGAACCACCTACGCGATCGAGAAACTGAAGCTGTTCCAACGAGAGTCTTCCAGAGTGCAACCCAATGCCATGATCCACCACTATTTTCATTGACATGTTAGTGAAATTGTTCTTGGGGGTTTGTTTGCATAGTTGCACTTACGTATAAGGTTCATGATCATGTTTCCTATCAACAACACAAGCGCAAATAGCATCAGGTAGTCATCGATCAGATATCTCGCGGCCTGGAGGTGACGGGCCAGGAACCGCAACCCCACGACGAAGGCGGCGAACGCCGTGAAGGCGATGGTGATGCCCCGAACATAGTCTCTCAGGTCCTCGTCCAAGTTCTGCTCCTCCGCGAAGTCGGCCAGCTTCTTCAGGTAGTCCCTCTGCGGTTGGTCGATGGTCAGGTCGTTGTACGGGTACGTTGCGGCGGCCATGGCTGGCCGTGGCTGGTGGCTATATCGCCACACAGGCTCTCGAGCGCGTTCTCGAGGGAGCGAAGTCTCGGACGGTCGGTGTTCTGGAGGAGATGGGGGGCGCTTCACCGGGCAGACGGTTCAACTCGCAGGGCCCTCTCGCACACCACGTGGGGATGGAGAATCGTTTTATCTAACTTCCATGAAGAACTCGGGGAACACTGCACACACCCAATGCTTTGGTCCTCGCGGCACGACCTGCATGACTGTGAAAAAAACACGTGCGGTGTGTGGGTTGTCTCGGTGCTCCCCGGGTCCCTGTTGTCGACCGAGCCATGGTTACAATCCCAAACTGTCAATCTTTTCTCTTTCAGCCTGACATGCTTGACAACCCCCATCGACACTCCATCGACCCCATCGAAGCTACGACTTTGGTTACGGCGCGGCGAATGGAACGTGTGGAACCTCGAGGCCGAAACGGGCGAGAGAATAGGGGGGACGCGCCCCGGTCAAAACCCGAGCAGTTGCCAGCTTTGGCAATCTTTGTCGCTTTCGAGAACAATACGGAGCACCCACGAGGGTTTTCCAGATGGGCCGTGGACTCTGGGACCGGGAGATTGTTCGCAGGAAGAACAAGGGAGGATTGGCTTCTTCTGCGATGGTGACGAAACCCACAGAGGCCGGGCGGATCGTGAGGGCCGCTCGCACCATCAACAGACTCAACACCATGCGGCTACCTCCAAAAAGGATCAAAATTCCCGGCGCACGGCTCTTTCTGAGGCTCGTTTCGCTTGTACGCCGTAGTGTGGTATAAAAACCGTTGGAACTAGTTCGGATGGAGCGCGAACTGGGCACTGGGCCCCTCTCCCACGACCCGCCGTTAAACACGATGCTAGGAGGAGTGGCCCGCCTGCCATCCCATGGATGATGGATGGAACCTCGGATGTCGACAGATCATCGCGGCAATTGTGGCCTCTGCGCTGGGTGCCGGATGACAAGCCGGATGGTCGTCGGGGGGAGCGGATGGGGGCCCTTGTCGAGTCATCAACCCTGCAATTTTGGGCGGCGCGCTCACGGTGGATCGCTCTTTTTTTTCTTCTGTGCGTCATTATCGTCATATGGCCGGGGTTGGAACATACGAAGGACTTGTTTTCTCTTCGGGAGAGGGTACAGATGCTGTGCAGTTGTTCGAACTCAGCGAGTCGTCGACTGCCGAAGTTGCAACAGTTCGTTGCAAGAGAGTTTCGGAGACTTTCGAGGACGCTACTTAGCGAGTTGCTTAAGTTGCGAGTTGGAGGGTTGCAGAAGCGCAACGCACGCCGCGGACTTGCATGAGACTTTGCTCGTCTAAGTATTTGTCTTCAGCAACCCCCAGCGTCTCCAATCCACCAATCATGTGTTGCCGGGCCGCCGATGAGCCCCCTTTTCCGACTCCCAGCTGGAGTCGAACCCACCGCCAATGTTGGCCCGGGACTTGATATTCATGCAATCGTGGCTATAGCTTCCAGTACTTTAGAAAGCCCGTCTGTCTCTCTTGTGTTGTGCTCCCACCAGGTCAGGCCGTCCACTCCTTTTCTTGAGTTCTCTCTCTCTCTATCCCGCCCCCTTGTCAATCTTTGCAGCAGCAGAACCAAGATCACACCTCCCGTGGCTCTCATCTCAAGTTACATCCCTTACCTCCACCACAATGAAGCCCTCAGTCCTCATCGTCCCCGGCGCTTGGCAGCTGCCCTCCGCCTTCCAGCCCTTCACCACCGAGCTGGCCGGCGCTGACTTCTCGGCCTCCGTCGTCGCCCTCCCCACCGTCGGCGGCACCACCACCCCGCTGGCCACCCTCTCCGACGACGTCGCCGCCGTGCGCACCGAGCTCGACAAGCTCGTCGGCGAGGGCAAGGAGGTCGTCGTCTACTCCCACTCCTACGGCGGTGTCGTTGCCAGCAACGCCGTCGAGGGCTACGACGTCGCCTCCCGCTCCGCCGCCGGCAACTCTGGCGGTGTCGTGAGCATCGTCTACGCCAGCGCCTTCATGCTCCCCAAGGGCGCCAGCCTGCTCGACCTTCTCGGCGGCCAGCCCCTCCCCTGGATGGTCGTTGAGGTACGTCAACCCCTGATAGTCCCCGCGATGGAAGGGTCCCAGCAGTACTGACAATGAAATCAACAGACGGACCGTGTGGTCGGTAACCTCACCATGCTGCCCGAGGTTGGCTTCAACGACCTCCCTGCCTCCGAGCAGGAGAAGTGGGCCAAGGAGATGACCTGGACTTCCCTGAGCGCCTTCACCACGGCCTCCGGCTTCGAGCCGTGGAACAACGGCTTCGACTGCGCCTACCTGTACGCCACCCTGGACAACGCCCTGCCCCTCAGCTACCAGCAGAGCATGTCCGCCGTCCTGCCCGAGGGCTCCAAGACCGAGTCCGAGCCCAGCGGCCACTGCGCTCACATCAGCCGCCCCGCGAACGTGACCTCCATCCTCAGCAAGTGGTACCCCGGCAACTAGGGTGCCACGCCGTGTAGAGCGATGAAGTGGACGGGTGGTGTGTTCGTGTGTATTGCGACTGTGACGGGCGTAGCGCGGATCTAAATAACCAAAATAATAAATGTATAATGCAACCCTGCCATGCCAGTTGGGGCCCTGTGGAGAAAATCTGCTACGTAAACGTTGGCGGCAGGCACCATGTAAATGTAACATGCTCGGAGGCAGCAGAGGTTGAGGCCTCGACGCCAAGTGCCTAGCCGCGTTGGTGAAGCCGCAAGCCAGGGAATGCTGGTCTGCGGAAAGAGTTCTCGATCTGATCCGGACGAACTATTAGTCGCGCCACGATGGCCCGGTTCAGATCTGTTCTAGCCATATTACCGGTAAAATACCCCACACGTGTCATCTGCCAACGCTTGTCAAGGCAAAACGCCGGAAACATTCATGTGGTTCAGGTGGCAGTTCAATAAAGCTGGATCCATTCTGCAAGTAGGGTTCGTTCACCCGGTCAGATCGAGCCGCGACAGACATGCATCATGGTCCTGCGGCTCAACCAGATAGGACACGTTCGTTCATTCGGACACTTCCAATGAGGATTACTCCTATCATCCATCAACTGACTCAGCAGCCTGGACTCTTGCTCGTTTCTAGCAAGTCTATCTCTCATGTCGAGTTGCTGCGACCAGGTCAAACCCAAATGTGGGTCACGAGTCGCCAGAGCCCCTGAGTGTGGCTGTGTGAAAGCATATGCTTGTTGTCCCGATGAACAAGACGTGGTTGCTGGGAAACTTTGAAGCTACAGCAAATCACAAGCAAGCACTGGTTTAGAGAGCCAAGCTCTGTTCGCGCCAAGATCTTTGTACATTATCATTGTCAATGAGGGCCGTTACCTCAATCCAGGACCTTTGATTTGTCTCGTCTGGTGATCTGAACAGAAAAGCTTATACCTTTGGATGACTTTGATCTCCTGCTCCGCGTTTCACTTATCCTACCCCATGTGAGCTTCTCTAACGAGTCTGGTTGGGCAAGTTAATCAGGTAGCCAAACCAGTCTTGTAATTTTAATTTCCATCTGTCCGAGCTCAGACGACTTCTTCTAATCAACCACATTATTATTTTCTGTGACAGCTTGTCAGTTTATTTTTTTTCTTCTAGACCTCCCAAATCGATTTCTAGAGATGTAGTCAATGTTCAGACCGAAGTAAATCGTCCGGCTCGGGTTGATTATCGATCCTAGTGCTGGCCCCACTGCAGGAACTAAAGTTAGACTTGATGGGCGATCTGCTGGCCCGAGTAATAGACTAGGTATGAACTCTATATTGAGTTGATATCTTGACTAACGCATTTTGATAGTACAGTTAGCCACGTTTGCTTTCTTTACATCAGGCATTGAAGCAAGTCAGGGACACGATCCAAATCTACAGCAGCTATACCATGAGACACAATTTATGATATCTAGAGACGGCCGCAGTACGACAAATTTTCTGGTTCACAATGGAGACATTTGACGAGTCGACATCCATATTAGAAGCCTCGCAGCAAAGCATCTAGGTCCAAACTCAAACGATTACAACCTGATATCCTTGATGCGGATTGGCTAACACAACTCACGGAGCAGGAGCGACCATTAGAAACAGGTAGCAACTACAACAACCAGGACCTCAACATTCCTGTCCAGTGTCACACCATGTGTCCGTCATCTGACCGTGATCTCGGACTATTCCTTCCATTTTGCCGTGACGTCACTGACGTTTTCCCCCCATCGGTCATCATGCTCTCGGAGGCGTAGTCTCGTTGGTCGATTTTATCGAGCCCCGAGGTGGATGACTGGCCGTTACCCTGCGTCACATTTGTCTCTTGTTGTCTTTCTCCCTTCTTCTTCTCGTCCTTGTCTTTCATACTGTTCATGACCCTGGTGCGTCGGCTCTGCTTCACCTTGCCCTTCATCTGCTCAACCTCCTTTTCAAGCTTCCGCAAAACATTATCGCTTTTCAGCGGGTTGTTGAAGTGCTCCAGCACGCAGAGCCAAAGCCAGTAGATCCCCGTGTGAACAAGCAGCCACGTCTCGATGAACTTGTAGGCCGACCAGAACACGGTTCGAGGGAAGGTCCAGAAGGCGAAGACTATGGAAACGAGAATGACGGCAGCTGAAATGGGGACTGTCAAGGTTGTCAGCGCGACGGAACATTACCAAAAAACGGTCGGTCATCATGGGTTTACTTACACATGTAGCTGGCCTGGTGCCGGAAGGACATTTGGTTGTCGCCAATGTCTGAGTTGTTCATGCCGAAGACGCTGGACATGAATGACAACGGAAGCTGTGCGGCGTCAGTGGAGGCCAACTGCGTTTTCTAGGTCGTGCGGCGCTTACGAAGATGATGGTAACGATCGTGAAAATCATGATAGACCTGCCCTGTCGGACGCTCTCATCCGCCTGCTTGACTGATTGCCAGGCCTGCAGGATACTTGCCTGCTGCTGCTTGAGGTCGAGAAGGTCCTTGATCTGGAACAGGTCAGTCCAATCATTCGAACATGAAGACGAAAATGCATATTGAAGGTACTTGCCCCTTGAGAAGTACTTTCGGCACTCTTTCGCAAGCCCTCAAGCTCTGTGATGCGATCGGCGACATCCGAGATCAACTCGTAGGCTTGCTTTCTGAACCAGTTGAACTCCTCCCTTTCCCGAGTATCGTCGCTCTCCGTTGGGTTCTTCTCTTCATTTTCCTTCTCTTCCTCCCCTTCGTTTTCCTTCTGGTCTTTCTTCTTCCGCCTCGCATTTTTGGTTCGGATGTAGCTGCGGTCACCATCGGGACTGATCGATTCGTCCCTCCACTCTCCCGTAGGATCGTAAATGTTCTCGACGTGCTTCGTGAAGCGCTTGATGACTTCTCGCTGCTTGTTATTGACGTGAATCATAATGTCTAGCTCATCAATGATGTCTTTGATTTCCCTCTGCAGCTTGCCCTCTGGGTTGATGTTGAGGAGTGGGAAATGAAGCTGAGACGCATCCTCCGTTGCCCACTTGGCCTTTGAGTTGTAGATGTTTGCAGCTCTTCTTGTCCAGTGCCACAGATGCTGGAAGGACACTGTCTGTTTGTTTGTCTGTTGGGTACTTAGTCTCCTGGCCATTGCAAATAAGTTTTCCAAACGCTTACCAGAGTGCCGATAGACTCTGCGAAGATATCCATGACTTGAGGTTGTCGATCCTGTTTTCATGCGACGTAAGCCCAAACGCTCGGGAAACTCTCAGAAATCCGTGCACTTACAGGTGTTTTTGTGCGGTCAAAGAAGGTGTTGGAACATTCGTCGAGGATGATCAAGGCCACATCAAAGACGGAACGGATTTGGTTCTTTCTCGCGTTCTTGATTCGCGTCCGGACTGACTTGTGAACACCGGAAGCATCCTGCTTGTTTGTGCCGTACCGCTTGGGAAAGCTGGTGATGATGGTTTTCCTGTCCAGAATCCACATCCACAGCTGGTCAACCATGACCACACGGGAAACCTTTCGGATCTCGCCACGACAGTGATCGCATCCGTGCTTGTCCATCTTCTTCCAGTGGCCGTCCCATTTGTACCGACCCAGCATGGAGTCTCGGTCAGCAGAATCGCCTTGAGCGCACGGGCGTTCCGTTGAAGCAGACGACTTGGTCTTGCACTTCTGCTCCTGAGGGCACATGAACCTGTGCACATTTCTCTCATCCATCATGGTCCCGCGGTAGACCACCTGATCTCTGTCTCGAGCTTTGGTCGTCTTGAGCGTCCAGTAGTAAGATTGGTCGAGGGTACGTCTGGGATGCAAGGGCGGGTCGTTGTGGAGGTACTTCTCCAACAGCTGTTGGTCGCGGTATATCGATATCGCCTCATACAGCCGTGCGGCATCGAGGAGAAACTGCCCCAACTTGTTTCTCGTGATAAGCCGTCCGTGTTCGCTGCATTTCAGCCTTGCCACCTGCCAAACCTTGCGATCAGTGCCGTCAAACTCGTCCTTGAATGGGCTGCCGTCGACGAGGCCTTCGACGAGCCCGGTGAAGGTGCGCTCTTGCTTGGCATCCTTCTTGCCGGAGGAGTGATTCTTCCAAGTGTTCCTAAGCCTTCGCTGGTACTTTGGGTCCTCTTCGTCTTCATGCTTTGGGGGTCGTACACCGGACGTGAGTTTCTTGGATACGACCTCGCCATTCACCCTTTCGAGGTAAGTGCGATAATCCACCCTCTCTTTCTTCGCTGCTGCTTCATCCTTCTCGCGTTTGTCGTGGTGTCTTTCCGATTGCTCCTCGATGAGTCTGGCCAGTTTCTCTCTCTTTCGGTCTTCTTCCCAGTGAAGGAATGGCATCTTTAATGTGGTCAGTCTCTAGAAATCACTGCAATGGAGGCCAGAGGACTTACGAACAGGACAAGATTGTTTGGGTTATCCTCCGAATCCCAGATTTCTGATAAATCTGTTAGCTAAACCTGCAACTTTATTTGTTTCACGAAGGAATGTTGATCGCCGACTGACTTGAAGAAATTCTTTCACAGATTGCTCGCATGTGTCGTGCATGAACCAGAGTCCGTCGCCCCCCGTGTTGCTGACCTCTCCAATACTCAGGGCGGAGAATCATCTGAGTGTGTGTTTTGACACTAGATCTCGGATATACACCGTCGTACTGAGGCCGCTTCTCGTCGAAATATCTAGCGATAGCTTCCTTGAAGATACCTTAGTTAGTGCCTGAAGATGGTTGTTAATCAGCCGATCACTTACTTCCACCCACTAGTACATCTCATTAGCTCAGTAACAGCAATATTTCTGAAGTCGTGAAATCGTACCTTCATGTTGTTATAAGGGATGTGAACATAGCGAACCCTGTCTTTTGACCGATGCTGAGATAGAATAACACGCTCGTCCTGCTTGAATGGTGTTTCATTCAGGAGAAAGTGCAGCGAGATCCTCTGATCAGGAAAGTGACCTTTGAAGTCAGATGCATCCTCGTCGACCGGTTTCAGATACTTTTCGGGAGAGGAGTGAGAAGCATAATGGCCCAGAGACATCGTGGAGTTGGTCTTCGCTGGATGTCCTCGCTTCTTGGTAGATTGGGTTTCTGAAGAAGGGGTCGTGGCTTCGTCCTTCTTCGGTTCGTCTTTGAGTATTTCCCATTGGATGATGTATCCCTTGGTGTCCCTCTCGAGATCGTAACCCGGAAGCTTCTTCTGGTACTCATCGAAGGCGTCCGCGCCCTTTTTGCCGAGCGTTTTGATGACTTCCCTGACCGCCTCACGCCCATCGTCCATGAAGATCTTGTTTGAGCCCGCGCTCGTCTGGGCCTCTTCCGCGTCCGGTACAGGGCCCTCAAAAGGCAAGCCTTTGCTTTGCTTCCACACGCGAATGATCTCCATGCCCTTCTCGAACTCCTTGCTGTGCTTCCAGTCTCTGTGGCTTCGAGTTACGCACTCGACCAAGTTGCACTCGGCCTTTCCGAGCACCCGTTTCATGACGACGTTCGGCTCGTCGTCCTTGTAGTGGGGACACCCGACCTCTTCCAGAGCTCTGCGCAGGGTGTCGGTCCGCTTGTACATCGCCTCAATGTCGTTTGCGAGGCTGAGGATCTTGTTGTTCACTTTTTTGTTCGCGCCGGCTTCTAGCTGATTGGGTAACGTCGTTTCGTCTTGCTGTTTCAATGTCTGCTTTTGGACCTCGAAAAAGTCATCCCAGAACTCTTTGTTCTTGTCCTTGTCCAAGAAGTTGGCGCGTTTCGATATTTCGATGCAGCCAAAGTAGTGCGCAGTCCAGTCGCGGACGGCCTCCGGGCCGTGGGGGAACGTGGACATGCACGTCGGCGGGTTGTCGTGGTCGCCCATGCTGGGCGTAGTCTGTCGCTGATGTCGTTGAGGGGGAAAGATGAAAGGCGTCCGAATTGACCTCAACAACCAATCCACAAGTCCAAGACTCCAGTCGAACCAATAGAGCATTCGTCGCTTGGGAGGAGGGGTCTTAAGAGAGCGAACCTCGTTGGGGGCCAAAACGAGGCTCGGTGCCATCTCGCAGTCCTGTCTTCCATCCTTGCCCAGATTGGTCAATGGGGTGGTCAGACTCCAAGGCAAGACGACCAGGAGGCTGGCCCCCATTGCGGCACATGCCAATCACTGGGGGGCTGTGGTTGTTCAGCTCCGGCGCAGGCTGCTAGCATTCATTTCGTACAACCTCGACATGCGGGCATGCGGGGGGGGCAGCAGATGCAGGCAAGCCCAGGGTTCGTCACACGAGGGAATTTTTTGAGAACACGAACAGGTCGTCATGATTAGAAATGGCACATCAGGCTAAGTCGAGAGGGTGTGGTTACACCGGCCGGCAGGCCGAGTACCGTACCCGGCTCCTCAGCCTCACCAGACTAGACTCGATCGGCGCCGATTAGCTCGATGTCAAGTTTCTTTTCCTCAGGCTTGGAAATATAAGTCAGGAGACCTGTGATCTTGGCGGCCCTTGGGGGCTCTTTTTGGGGCGATTCCAGCCATCGCCGTGTGTGTATCTGCTGGGTCTGGCTGCAAGCGAGGTGCAGAATGCGGGCATCGTGATTGTGGGCTCAGCCATGCAGAGAGGTGCAGCAGACCCTTGGCGGAAAACCCTGTCTTTGAGCTCTGGATGGAGCGATGTCCGATATTAGCGATCGAACTAAATCGGAAGGCCGAACCAGGTATGTTGGTAGCTCACATGGGATTGGCCGCTTATCTTGGAGCCTACAGCCTGATTGTGTGCTTGTTCCAACGCGCGCCGAGTCTCGGACTCTGCTTCCCTGGCTCTCGCGAAGGCAACACAGCAGAATCCTCTCAATACCGTTCCAATGAATTACTTACTACGAGCTGGGTCGGGTAGAAGTCGAGTTGTGAACCCTCTTGAGAAGACGATTTCACTCGCTCAAGGGTTGTTTGCGCGTGCCGAACCCGTCGGGGTTGGATCTTAGCGCCCTCCGCGACGCGGTTGCACCAACATCCGGCGACGGATTCAAATCAAACATGGCCGGTTGGCCCAATGGCAAGGCGTCTGACTACGACTCGCAGTGGAATCAGGAGATTCTGGGTTCGACCCCCAGGCTGGTCATCTATTTTTGCTCTCGTCGGCCATTTCTTCTGGTGTGCTTTTTGCGCGTTGCGGGTCCGGCCTAAAATCGGCCCTCCGGGGTTCAGGGCTTGTCATCCCGGCCCCGGGATTGGCTGTCGATCGCCCCGGGCTCCGCGACTGGGTGGGGACCTTCGAAAAAGGAGCCGGATTTTAAAATCCGGATCTTTTTCGGGCCCGGAGTCCTGGACAGCTACTAATGACTTGGACAGTAGCGCTGAGGATAATCGGCAAGTGGGGTGTTGTGAAGACTCCCCCGCATGGTTCAGCGTAGGTTGATAACGTGACGTTGAATACGGAGTGTCAAATTCTCATTGAAAGTTAATTAACTCCAGGGCGAGTTCATCTTTAAACAGAGAGTCATCCTAGAGTCCCGATGCCTTGGCAAATTCAAAATTCATATCCCACCGGCACATCTACCAATCCCGCGGGTTGTGGCATGACTCCAGCATTGACGTCAGGAAAACTCCCCGTAAACTCCATCGCAATCGCGGAGCTCTCCCAGCTATCAGGAGCTCCGACCGTCTAGACCCTGAGCTTAATCCGACGATAACGGGAACGCGGGCAGCCGCCTCTCATTCGGCCGCGGGCCCCGGCCGCCCCCCGTCTCTCACCCCATTCGGATGCCACCTTCATGCGGCTCCAGAAAACTATAATAAAATGCGAGGTCCTAAGAAGGGAACTGATAACCGGAACAGAAAGAAGACGGTTCCGTTCAGCCAAAGGAAGCTCCTCGGAAAGCGAGTCATGGAACCGAGCGTTCGGAACTCTGTTCCTAACTGCTACCATGTCTTGCGAGCATGAGATTATAAAGCAGCTCGAGCTCTCGGGCTCCTCTACAGCCCGTCGAGCGCTCTCCAACACTGACTAGGTAACTATCGCAAGAAACAGCCGCCCAAAATGCCTCACCGCGTCCTCCTCACCGGCGCCAACGGCTTCATCGCCCAGCACATCCTCGCCCAGTTCCTCGCGGCAGGCCACTCCGTCCGCGCCGTCGTCCGAACCCAAACCTCCGCCGACCAGCTGCGCTCCATCTTCCCCTCCTACCCCTCCTCGCAGCTCGACTACGCCCTGGTCCCCGACATCGCCGCCCCGGGCGCCTTCGACGACGCCCTCGTCTCCGACCCGCCCTTCGACGTCGTCCTGCACACCGCCTCGCCCTTCGACTTCCGCAAGGGCAACTCGGCCGCCGAGTTCATCGACCCGGCCGTCAGGGGCACCACCGAGATCCTGCACGGCGTGCTGCGCAGGGCGCCCGGCGTCAAGCGCGTCGTCGTCACCAGCTCCATGGCCGCCGTCATCGACACCTTCGCGCCCCCCGTCGCGAGCCCGCCCAAGGTGTACACGGAGAAGGACTGGTTCAAGGTGTCGCGGCGCGAGGCCGAGACGTCCGAGAACCCGGCGCTGCCGTACGTCGCCAGCAAGACGTTCGCGGAGAAGGCCGCCTGGGAGTTTTTGGTCGAGAAGCAGCCCGGCTTCGACCTCGTCACCATCAACCCGCCCATGGTCTACGGCCCGCTGCACGACGCGTCCGTTTGCAAGACGCCGCAGAGACTGAACCAGAGCAACTTCAATCTGTACAACTTCTTCCTCAGGCCGGAGCTGACGGCCGAGTCGCCGGTGCCGCCGGAGCAGCTGCATTTGTTTGTCGACGTGCGGGACGTGGCGAGGGCGCATCTCTTGGCGGTGACGAAGCCTGCGGCGGGGGGCAACAGGTTCGTCGTCAGCCCGGGCGGGATCTCGCACCAGAGGATCGTCAACATCTTGCGGGAGGCGCTGCCGGAACTGCAGGGCAGGATACCAAAGGGCGACCCGGAGAAGACGGCGCTGCCGGAGGGTCTCTTCGGGGTGGACTCGTCGCTTGCGAAGAGGGTCTTGGGGTTGGAGTTTACAAAGGAAGAGGATACGTTTGCGGACGCCGCAAAGCAGTTCATTGAGATTGAAGAGCGCGCCAAGGCTGCATGAGGTGCTGGGACGTGAGTGTATCTAGGCCCAGACGAGGTAAATGAAAGCGTGATGACTTGTCTAGACTGCGGACGTTACCTATGCTTTGACGGTTCACCCCTTGGAAAAGTGCAAGCTCTGGGTGTAGCAGTACGACAACAGGCCCTGCTTGCCCATCTCGCCGCCGTGGCCGCTGTCCTTCTGCCCGGCGAAGTAGGCGCCGGGGTTCGGCATCTCGGGCATGTTGATCCAGACGGCGCCGGCTTCCAGCCTCCTGGCGATCCGCTCTGCCCGGCTTGCGTCTCTGCAGTAGACCGAGGCACCAAGTCCGGCGTTGCTGAGATTGGCTCGCTGCAGCACCTCTTCCTCGTCGGACCAGGACAGGATCGGTATGATGGGGCCTGACGCAACAAACATGGTGAGAACTCGAGCACAATTAGGTTTGAGAGTCGAAGCTTACCGAACTGTTCCTCCTTGACAAGAACCGAGTCATCCGGGGGCTTCGATACAATCGTCGGTGGCACCCAGAAACCCTGGGACTTTGGAGATTGATCGGCAGTAACAACGTTGTACCCGTTCTTCTTACAGTCCTGAACGATGCTGTTGACCGCATCAAACTGCGGCTTATTGGACACGGGACCAAACAGACTGGGCGTACTTGCGCTGTCCTTCATGGTAAACGTCTTTTGGACTTCAGCCGTAAAGGCCTCGAGGAACTTTTCATATACCGAATCGTGAACGTAGACGCGCTTCGTACACACGCACATCTGGCCGGCATTGAAGAAGCTCCCCGTGGCGACCTGCCCCGCCACCTTGGCCACATCGATGTCGTCGGTAATAATAGCGGCGTCATTGCCGGCGAGCTCGAGAGTGAGGCGTTTGAGCGTCTTGGCGCAGTTGGCCATGACACTCTTGCCCGTGGCGATGGTGCCGGTGAAGCTGATTTTGGCTATGCCCGGGTGCAGTGTCATGGCCACCCCCAAGTCAACCCCGCCGTTGACGACTTGTATGACGCCCGGAGGGAAGATGTCGATACAGAGTTCGACTGACTTTAGCACAGAGTACGGAGTGAAGGGCGAGGGCTTCACGATGACGCAGTTGCCGGTGATGAGGGATGAGATGACTTTGATGTTGCTAAGAATCAGGGGGAAGTTCCACGGACAGATGGCGCCGACCACGCCCAGGGGAGGGTGAGTGGCCACGACCTTGCTCTTGTCGTCCTCAAATGTGACTTCGTCTTCGAGATGTACCTCGGCTGGGAGATGTGAGTTCGTCTTTGCCCCTGAAAGTCCACACAGTTGACGTACTGTAGTATAAGGTCTGCCCGCAGGTGTTTCCAATCTCTATCTCTGCCAGCAAGCTCTTCGGCCAAATCAGTTTCGGCATAGAAGTTATGGAGAGGGCGCGTTACCGATTTGCCCGTCTCCTTCATGACAATCTCCATCAGCTCCTCCTTGTGAGCGGTGTAGACGTCGACCATCTTGCGCAGGTAGTCGGAACGCTCCTCGACCGAGGTCTTGGACCAGGTCTTGAGCGCCTTCTGAGCTGCGGCCACGGCATCTTCGAGGTCCTGCAGCGTCGCAATGGGAGCATCCCACAGCAGCTCCTCTGTGCGGGGATCGGTACACTGGTGGTGGTTGTCGCTGGTGCGGCGCTGGCCGTCAATAACGTTGAAGAACTTCATGGCGACCTGTCCCTAGGCGTTCTCGGCACTGCGCAAGGACATGGAAGACAGTGGGCGAAGGAAGGGCTGCCGTGTCTACATATCTTCCATGGCAGTCGTCCCAACCCTCTGGCCAGGCCTGTCGCTAATCCCATCTGACCCGGCCACGACGCAAGCGAATCCCACGTTGCTACCATGCTCCTGCGGAGAATGAGGGGTTCTGCCTAGTGGGCGATGGCGCGTGGTCTGCGACGTTCCGGAACTGGCACCGGCAAGACGAACCGCGCTGGATAAGGTTTGGCGGCAGTTGAGATGGACAAAAGAAGGGCGGCGCTGATCTGCATCAGGCAACTTTGCCTTTATTCGGGGGTGGCGGGATGAGATGAAAGGCGGCAGAGTGTGTCGAAGTGTTGCAGTATGCAAGTACCTTGTGTCATCGTGGAAGACGGCAGCAGGGGATGAAGATGTCGAAGAAGGCATCTCGCAGAGGTGTGCTCCAGACCTCAGACCCCGGTGAGTCTCGGTGAGGGTTCCTCGGTGACGGCGGTGCAAGGTCTTGTTCGTGGGCTCCATGTCACGAGGGTCAGGGCCGTTTTGGGACGATGCACGGTGGAAGATTCCGACGAGACGGAAACGGAGCCGGCCGACAGAGGGGCCGCTCACAGGCGGCGCAGGGCGCTGCAAGGGGGCGCACAGGCCGCCGGGTGCGCCTGGCAGACCGCCCAGATGCGGCGGCAGCAGAAGCGAGAGGGGCGGGGCGCTGAGGGGGAGGGGCCGATAGCGATAATGCACCCCACCAAAATCGCGGATGGCAGGGCCCGCTGATAAGCCCAAACATGGCACTTGTGATTCGCGGCCAGAGGAACACGCAGAAAAACATGGTGATGCATTCCCGCCTGTCTGACGGAATGCAACCAGCCCAGCAGCTAAGGTAGGGGTCGCAAACAACAACACGGGCGAATAGGGACGGCTGGAACGCGGCAGTCGGGGGGCTTGGTCCACCCGACAAGAGGAGACGGGCACACACAGGCGGGCCACAGCGGGCAGCTACCCCTACCTCTCGCGCCCAGTCGCTGTAAACTTAGCGATTCCTTGCCTGAAGGTGACCACCGGCCTTAGTCTCGTCTCGTCTCGTCTCGTCTTCGCCGCTCGCCGTCGCCGCCGCCACATTAAAGCTGCGGGGTTGCCTCGATTCTCGATCCGGCCCCGCGCCCTCACTTTTTCCATCCTTCTTCGCCGTCTCCCTGTTGGATAGCTCTGGTTCAAGGAGGCCCGCGGCGATTCGTGCTACTTCTCATTCGCATCGGCGCAAGTGCCCTCCAGAGCCATGGCGCCCATCGCCGTCTCCCCCGAGCGGGATGTCGGGCCGTTGAACACGCTCACCACCGACTTCGACGATACCATCCGCTTCTACCTCAACGGCACCCGAGTCGTCCTCGACGAGATTGACCCCGAGGTTACGCTTCTGGAGTACCTGCGCGGCATCGGCCTCACCGGAACCAAGCTGTAAGCCCTCCAGCCACGCCCTCTATGCCCCTTCGCACGCCCATCACATGCTGACATCGTCCCCAGAGGATGTGGCGAGGGCGGCTGCGGTGCCTGCACCGTCGTCATCTCCCAGTTCAACCCCACGACGAAGCAGATCTACCACGCGAGCGTCAACGCCTGTCTGGCGCCCCTGGCCAGCGTCGACGGCAAGCATGTCATCACCATCGAGGGCATCGGAAACACCAAGAGGCCGCACCCCGCTCAGGAACGCGTGGCCAAGACCAACGGCAGCCAGTGCGGTTTCTGCACGCCTGGAATCGTCATGAGCCTGTACGCCCTGCTGCGCAACAACCAGGCGCCGTCGGAAGAGGATATCGAGGAGGCGTTTGACGGCAACCTGTGCAGGTGTACGGGATACAAACCCATTCTCGAGGCCGCCCAGACGTTCAGCGTCGAGAGCGGGTGCGGCAAGGCGAGGACGAACGGCGGGTCGGGCTGTTGCATGGAAAATGGCGACGGGAAGAACAACGGTGGCGGCTGCTGCATGGACAAGGCGGCTATCGACGACCAGCCGATCAAGCGATTCACCCCACCCGGCTTCATCGAGTACAACCCCGACACGGAGCTCATCTTCCCGCCAATGTTGAAGAAGCACGAAATGAGGCCGCTAGCCTTTGGGAACAAACGGAAGAGGTGGTACAGACCCGTCACTCTCGAGCAGTTGCTTGACATCAAGAGCGTCTACCCCTCCGCCAAGATCATCGGCGGCAGCACCGAGACCCAAATCGAGATCAAGTTCAAGGCCCAGCAATATCCCGTCTCCGTCTTCGTTGGAGACATCCCCGAACTGCGACAGTACGAATTCAAGGATGACCATCTGGAAATCGGCGGAAACGTCGTGCTCACTGACTTGGAGAACATCAGCAAGGACGCGATCCAGCACTACGGCGATACTCGCGGCCAGGTCTTCGAGGCCATCTACAAGCAGTTGAAGTACTTCGCTGGGAGGCAAATTCGGAACGTCGGCACGCCGGCTGGTAACCTGGTAACGGCGTCTCCAATCTCGGATCTGAACCCGGTCCTCTGGGCTGCCAACGCCGTTCTGGTCGCCAAGTCCCAGAGCAAAGAGACGGAAATCCCCATGTCACAATTCTTCACGGGCTATCGCAGGACAGCACTGCCCCAAGACGCCATCATCGCCTCCATTAGGATACCCGTGACGGCGTCCAAGGGCGAGTTCTTTAGAGCCTACAAGCAGGCCAAGAGGAAAGACGACGATATTGCCATTGTCACCGGAGCATTGCGGATCAAGGTTGACGATGACGGCATTGTTACTGAGAGCAACCTCATCTACGGCGGCATGGCCGCCATGACGGTAGCGGCCAAGAACACCATGGAGTACCTCGTGGGCAAGCGCCTTGCGGAACTGGAGACGCTCGAGGGGGCAATGAATGCTCTAGGCACCGACTTCGACCTTCAGTTTAGCGTCCCGGGAGGCATGGCCTCGTATCGAAAGGCGCTGGCGTTCAGTTTCTTTTACCGCTTCTACCACGACATTCTGACCATCCTAGACGGACAAAGCGAGCACGTCGACAAGGAAGCAATCGAGGAAATCGAGCGAGGCATTTCGGGTGGACACGAGGACTTGGACGCGGCTGTTGCCTACGAGCAGGAGACTGTCGGCAAGTCGAAAAGCCACGTCGCGGCGTTGAAGCAGGTCACTGGCGAAGCACAATACATCGACGACATTCCCGCGATGAAGAACGAGCTGCACGGATGCTTTGTCTTGTCGTCAAAGGCGCACGCAAAGATCAAGTCCATCGACTACTCGGCGGCTCTCGACATGCCGGGCGTTGTGGATTACGTCGATATCAACGACGTCGAAAGCCCCGAGCAGAACCGCTGGGGCGCACCACACTTTGATGAAGCCTTCTTCGCCGAGGGCGAAGTGTTCACGGCCGGTCAGCCCATTGCCATGATCCTCGCTACATCAGCATCAAGAGCCGCCGAGGCTTCTCGCGCTGTCAAGGTCGAATACGAGGAGCTGCCCTCCATTCTGTCGATCGAGGAGGCCATCGAGAAGGACAGCTTCCACAACTATTACCGCGAGATCAAGAACGGAGACCCCGAAACGGCGTTCAAAAACTGCGACCATATTTTCACTGGCACGGCGAGAATGGGTGGCCAAGAGCACTTTTATCTCGAAACCCAGGCTTCCCTCGTCGTCCCCAAGCCTGAGGATGGTGAGATGGAGGTGTTTGCCAGCACCCAGAACGCGAACGAAACGTGAGTTGACTGCTTGCCACACTAAGTTGCTATGCTAACACTTCGTAGTCAAGTATTTGTCGCCCGCATGTGCGGCGTGAAAGCCAACAAGGTCGTTGTCCGTGTCAAGCGACTGGGAGGTGGCTTCGGCGGCAAGGAGACGAGATCGATCCAGCTCAGCGCCCCCTTAGCACTCGCGGCAAAGAAGACGAAGCGACCGTGTCGCTACATGTTGACCCGAGAGGAAGACATGGTGACGTCGGGTCAGCGGCATCCGTTCCTGGGCAGATGGAAGGTTGGTGTCAACAAGGACGGCAAGATTCAGGCGTTGGAGCTTGACGTCTTCAACAACGCCGGCTGGACTTTTGACCTCAGCGCAGCTGTTTGCGAGAGAGCAATGTCGCACTCGGACGGATGCTACAGGATCCCCAACATCCACATCCGTGGACGGCTCTGCAAGACCAACACCATGTCCAACACGGCGTTCCGAGGCTTTGGAGGCCCGCAGGGCATGTTCATCGCGGAGACGTACATGGAAGAAGTGGCGGATCGTATGGGCATCCCGGTGGAGAAGTTCCGCGAGATCAACTTCTACAAGCCGTTGGAGCCGACACACTTCAACCAGCCTTTGACCGACTGGCACGTGCCGTTGATGTACGAGCAGGTGCAGAAGGAGGCCGAGTACGGCAAGCGGAAGGAGCTCATCGGGCGGTTCAACGAGGAGAACAAGTGGCGCAAGCGTGGACTGGCAATTATCCCGACCAAGTTCGGCATTTCCTTCACGGCTCTGTTCCTGAACCAAGCAGGCGCCCTCGTCCACATCTACCACGACGGATCTGTCCTCGTTGCCCACGGCGGCACGGAGATGGGTCAAGGACTGCACACCAAGATGACGCAGATTGCCGCGCAAGCTCTCCAAGTGCCGCTGGACAATGTTTTCATCTCGGAGACGGCGACCAACACGGTTGCCAACGCGTCGTCGACAGCAGCATCGGCGTCGTCGGATCTCAACGGCTACGCCATCTACAACGCATGCGCGCAGCTCAACGAGCGGCTGGCGCCGTACCGCGAGAAGCTCGGCGCCGAGGCAACGATGAAGGACCTGGCGCACGCGGCCTACTTTGAGCGTGTCAACCTATCTGCGCAAGGCTTCTACAAGACGCCCGAAATCGGGTACACTTGGGGCGAGAACCGAGGCAAGATGTTCTTCTACTTCACGCAGGGCGTCACGGCGGCCGAGGTGGAGATTGACACGCTCACGGGCACGTGGACGTGCCTGCGGGCCGACATCAAGATGGACGTGGGCCAGTCGATCAACCCGGCGATCGACTACGGGCAGATCCAGGGCGCGTTCGTGCAGGGCCTCGGGCTGTTCACGATGGAGGAGTCGCTGTGGCTGCGCAACGGAGCGATGGCGGGCAACCTGTTCACGCGCGGGCCGGGGGCGTACAAGATCCCCGGGTTCCGCGACATACCGCAGGAGTTCAACGTGACGCTGCTCAAGGACGTGGAGTGGAAGGACCTGCGGACGATCCAGCGGTCGCGGGGTGTGGGGGAGCCGCCGCTGTTCATGGGCAGCGCCGTCTTCTTTGCGATCCGCGATGCGCTCAAGGCGGCCAGGAGGCAGTACGGGGTGCAGGCGACGGTCGGGGAAGACCGGGCAGGCGACGGCTTACTCAGGCTCGAGAGCCCGGCGACACCCGAGAGGATTCGGCTAAGCTGCGAGGACCCGATCATGAGGAGGGCGAGGGTGCTGCCGAAGGAGGGGGAGAAGAGCTTTTTTGTAGCCATTTAGAAGGGGCGCCAAGGGAGGGGTAAAATACTGGAGTTTTTAGGGGATTTTGTGTACGAAGTGGAAGGAATATCGAGTCAGGTCAGGGTTACGATACACATATGAATACAATGTCAGCATTAGCAACGCAGCGCTTTCAGTCTCCAGACGCAGATGGCAGCTATGCAAGGCAAAACATCACACACGAGACCGATGACGGATGTAGCTTCAAATCGCCAAGTCTTTGGTGGGCAGGCAAAGATGGGATGATGAGGGGTCCGGTCGGGGGCGAATGGAAGTTGGGGAAAAAGGTCGCAGCAGCAGATGTGAGGTTTACCCGAGGGAGAGCGCCGAAGAGACAGCCAGGGCCGAAGAGAAGAAACAACTCTGGACCGAATGGCTGGCTGCGGTTTCACGCTGACATTACATTGCATGCTGCGGAGAGGGGACGGGGGGCCTGGACAGCCAGGGGGATCGCTGCGCGCAGTTTTTCCCAACAACAGACCATTCATGCAGCAGCAGCAGAAATCTCTTTGGGTCTGGTTGGCTAATTCGGATGTCTGCAGCAGAGCAGGCTGGTGAAGATACTCGAGAGAGACTGGAGGTGGTGCTGTCAGTGGTGCCTGGGCCGTTTGGATTCTGCATGCGACATGGTCTGAGTTGAGAAGATTCTGAGGTGTACAATGTCTAATACCTACCTACCTTAGGTAAGTAGGTTTTATTTTATATTTTTGGGAATGTCTCCAGCAGGGAGCGTAGGGCAGAAGGGAAGCTGCATGGGCGTCTGTGCTGTCCTGTGCTGACCGAGGTGAGGGGGTGAGGACGGCCAGGTGAGAGGGCCTTCACCGAGGGTTCTGAGGGTACGTACCTCCAGGTGAGGGGAACATGGGCCTCGGTAAGAATGACCTGAAAATTACGGCGCAGGCCAGGTGACTGCCCACCGAAGAAGTGACCAATCCGCCGCGCCCAGCTGCGCCCAGTCGAACTGCACCAACAAGATGAGCCAATTCATCGAGGCAGTTGCCAGCGACGAATAACCACCTCGTCCACCTTCCTCGGCCAGCGGGCAGAGTCCGTCACTGCGAGCCGGGGCGGCAGCGGGGACACCCCCCCGCACAGCGCGCCAATTGGCCTGCTGGGTACATGCCCAGACAAGGTACCCAGGTACCTCAGCTCTGGGTTAGGTAGGTACGTACACCGACCGACCTGGCAGGGCAGGCCCAGCGGCCTCTTGGACTCGGGTGGCCGATCTGCCTGGCTGATCTCGAACGGAATAGCCGTGGTTGAGGTGTCGGTGGTTCTGCCAGTGTCAGTGCCAGTCCCAGTCGCAGCAGCAGCAGCCCACTTTCCCGTGCAAGTCAAGCCGCCCTTCCGGTTTTTCAGTTTTGCTTTTTCCCTCTCGGTCTGTTGTCTCTCTCGAAACCCAAGATCTTCTCCCCCAGAATTCCTGGGGTGTCGCACCAGCAGCACCGCTGAGCGATAACGGAGAAGCGCATCCCGACTTCTGCGCCAGCTGCCTCTGCTCTGCCTGCGGCCTGCCCTGCCCTGCCCTGCCACTGCGCCTCCCCGCGGAAAAAGCGCCACACGCGGGCTGTCGAACCGCCGCCGGTCACGATCCCGCGAAATTCTTCCACCGACCGAACCCTCCCGATCCACACCGAACGTACCTACCCGCGCCGCCCCTCTCGACCGTCACCTCCCCTGCGATCCTCGGCCGCTCCCCCTCCCCGGCCGACATCTACGACAGGAGTCTCTGCCAGCCCGCGGCCCAGGCTACCCGGAGACGCAGCAGCGCCCCTCCCACCCTCTCGGCTACCCACGCACGCACGCGCGCACGAGACGAACGCCTCTCCTTCGCCTTCGCCCTCCCCGCCTCTTCGAACCTGCAAACACCCGTCGAAACCGCCCAGAGTCGCAACCCGCAAAGCCACCGAATCCCCCCCTCTCCGTCAAATGATCTGCGAACCCTCGCCCTCTGCGTAACCTCAAAGCCTCCAATGGGAGCGTAGAGCCCCATTGAGCTGATTCCGATCCCAAACCCGCCCGTCATGGACAAGAACGGCACCAAGGACGTCAAGTCCGAGGCCGCCCAGGACGAGAACAAGGAGAAGCGCGAGAAGCCCGACAACAACGGCGCCCACCCCCCGCCCTCCAAGAGCCCCAAGAAGCGCCGCAAGGTGAATCATGGTACGTCGCGTCTATATATCCTTATATCCTCCTGCGCCGCCGTCCCTGCTCGCGTGACAACCTCTCGCTAACTGCCAACCCCCTCCCAGCTTGCGTCTACTGCCGGCGATCTGTAAGTCAGACCGCCCTCCTCCTCCCGACCTGACCGACACCTACGACCTGTGCTGTGCTGTTTGCCTCTGGCTTTTGCGCATGGCGCTGAGACTATTGCCTGCCCGCCTACGATGCTGTTGTGCGATGCTCCGCCTGCCGCCGAACCCTTGCCTCGTGCATACCTGCGCGCGCCCCGTCCTCGCTGCGCCCAAGAACTGTAACCACAAGCGAAAAGAGAAAACATGGCTGACGGATAGTGTCTTGCCGGCTACATAGCACATGACATGCGATCTCGTATGTAAGATCTGTTTCATTCCGCCGAGCCCCTCGTGGCATGCCACCGTTCCTTGCGGCTCCCCGCCCTGGTGTTCCCTCCCCCTTCTTCCACGCCCTCTGGGAAGCCAATCTCCTCCTCCAGCCCCGGCGCACCCGCTGACCATGTCGTGCTCCAGGAACGGCCGTGTACGAGATGCATCAAGCGCAATATTGGCCACCTCTGCCACGACGAGCCCCGCGACCCCGACTCCAAAAAGGCCAAGAGCTCCCACGCCACCTCCGTCGTCGACGATTCCGAGACGACGCAGTCCGAGCTCGCCCGGAGCTCCATCGACCAATCCGCTGCCGGCGCCATGGGCCCGCCGCCTCCGTTCGACAGGAAGGGGTCCGCCTTTGGCGCCGCCGTCCTCGCCCAAGGCAACCCGCTGCACCTCGTGTCACCGGGGTCCGTGTCTGGCATGCCGGGAAACGGCAGCAACATGAACCAATGTAGGTCCTTCGCACTGGGTTACCCCTCCTCTCCGCCCGGCGCCCAGTCGTGTCCTTGGCGTTAAGTGCTTTCCTCTCTCTCGCGAGGGTGCGGCTGGCTTCGCAAAAGGAGGAACAAAAAAACACACGATACACGAAAGCGATAGACCACGGAAGCTGACGAATGCGCCCTTCCCGGGTTTGACAGTTGCTGGATTCTCCGACGCCTGGTTGACGGCCCAAAACCACTACCACGACATGCAAAACTACCACCCCAACTACATGATCGCCCCCGAAGTCACGCACGAGTTCAACCTGCTCAACGATTTCCTGCAGACGAGCCTGCTCGATGACGGCGGCATCCTCTCCGACGAGTCCCAGAACAGCCCCGCCTTCAGCAGGAACGCGGGCGCCGACCACATGCTGCCCACCTTTGGCAACAACGGCAACGCGACCCGCGCCGCCGCCGCCAACGCCCTGCAGCAGATGCTGCCCCCGCCGAACGTCGAGCAGGGCAAGGCGATATCGCGGCCGGGCAGCGTCGTCCACGGCGACAAGGACAAGGCGCGCGAGTACTACCTCCAGGCCGCCGACCCCTCGGGCAACGACACCCCCGAGGAGCGCATGGACCGCGTGCTCAAGGCCAAATACGAGGCCGGGCTGCTGAAGCCCTTCAACTACGTCAAGGGCTACGCGCGCCTCGGCACGTATCTCGACAGCCACATCGCGCCGTCATCGAAGCAGAAGATTCTGCGCACGATCGACCGCTTCCGGCCCAAGTTCCGCGAAAAGGCGCAGGCCCTGACGGACATGGAGCTGCTGTACGTCGAGATGTGGTTCGAGAAGCAGCTCATGGAGTACGACCGCGTGTTTGCGAGTATGGCGGTGCCCGCGTGCTGCTGGAGGAGAACGGGCGAGATTTTCAGGGGCAACAACGAGATGGCGGAGTTGCTGCACGTTCCGGTCGAGAACTTGCGAGACGTATGCGCTGGCGACAAGCTCTCAGAAGACGATGTGGGCTAACTCGACTACAGGGCAAGATTTCGCTGCACGAAATTCTGACGGAAGAGTCTCTCGTCCGTTATTGGGAAGAGTTTGGGACGATCGCCTTCGATCCCGCTCACGATACGTTACTCACGGCCTGCACGCTCAAAAATCCGGACGACAAGGCGACGGACCCGGTCGTCAACTGCTGCTTTTCATTCATGATTCAACGAGACAATCACAAGATGTGAGTGCGCGGGTCGCCCTACTGTCAACCGACGTCTAGCTAACAGGCGCTCCAGCCCCACACTCATCGTTGGCAATTTCTTGCCCAACGACCCAGCCCGTCCGTAATTCCTTGCATTGCAGAGCTTGTTACCGGGGTAGGCTTTGGGTTGGAGACACACAAAAATGGGTTGGCGTCAGGATACCAGGGCATTTTTTTCGGCTGCATTTTTTCTCTTTCGTAATGTCTTGAGCCGGCGGAAATTTCTCAGCCGATTTTTCATGCTTCGTGAGAGGCCAGTACATATGACTACGTATTTACGTTTGCATTTGGACCGATGATGAAGCACCGGCGTGGAGGATGGGGACCCACCTCTTCGGCCCGTGGTCCCCACTTTCGCGGCCGGTGCTGAGGAGGAAGGTGCTCTTGTCCGTGCCTTCCTGGGGACGGTTTGGCAGCTGCCACTCTCAGAAATTACCTACTCTCACATTATTGTCGTCGTGCTTCCGGGCCATTTCCCATCCTGTCATGCCTGATTGTGAATCTATCCGTCTCACCTCAAAGCAAACGATGCACTCAGGATGCCTACCCCATCTAGAAACTCGCCCATGACAGACCACGTCGGGAGGTTGTCCTCCTTCACAGGTTCGCCGTCGCAGGTCACAATCCGGAGATCAATCCGCTGACTGGCGCAGCCTTCGCGGACACACTGCTGAAGCGCCTCCCTACCGCCGTCGACCCTCCCGCGATCGATTCCCTGCTCGCCGAGCTCAAGCCCCATCTCAACGCCGTCATCGCCTACTCTGGGTCGGTGAAGGGAAAGCCCCAGAAGAGCGAGCTCGACAGAAAAGGGACGGAGCTGTGGAACGCGTGTACCAGGCTCCGCCGCGACGACAGGCCGGGGGTGCCACCCACGAGAAAGAAACTCCTGCTGCGGAGCAGAGCCTTTGCCTTTTTCATGATTGACCTGGCGAGGTCGGGAGGGACGACGAACCTGCCGGACGTGGTGCACCTGATGAAGCTGGCGTTGAAGGCGGGGAACTGGTGCATCGGTGAGTCGGGTGCGCGAGTCTGGCGGCCGGTTATCAGAGGGCTGATTGTGAAGCAGAGGAAGGCAGCGTGAAGCTTGCGAGTTCGGTGTTTGTGAAGGCGTCGAATTATAGTCAGGGCTTGGACGAACTGCAACGGACCATGTTGGGCCCCGACGATTTGACCGAATGCAAACGGCTGGGCACGGAGTACTACATCCTCAGAACGGCACTGGTAAGCCGCAAGAGCCCATTTCTAGACGTGAACCTGACGAGTCGCTGCGCAGTGCTGGAAAGAAGACAACCTCAACGTCGCCGAGTTCATGTACAGCAAGGGCCAAACCACGATCCAGTCGCTGGACCCCGCATCGGCCGAGAAGATGGCGGAAGTCCTCTTCGAAATCGGCAAGGACCTCTCCAAGAAGAGCAACCTGACCCTGGCCGTGCGCTGGCTCGAACGGGCGTACGATGTCATCAACACCCAGGCGCTGGACCGGCTATCACGGGACGCCATCGAGCTGCGCCTCGCCATCAGCCAGGCCCACATCAACGCCCTTCTCGGCATGGACACGCCCGAATCGACACAAAAGGCGCTCGATATCGTCAACTACATCGAGTCCGAGGTCGGCGAGAAGGCCGTGGTGCTGCTGCTTCGCCTGGAGCTGCTGCAAAAGGCACCCGCCGAGGTGTTCGACGTCGAAGCGTATGCCGACATCCTCCGGCGCATGGTGCGGATCTTCAACTTTTCCGAGGCGCATTTCCAGTTGTTGCTGCATCACGCGCGGAAGCTGCACGACAAGAGCCCCACGATGGCCTCGAATGTGGTTGATGGGATGCTCAAGAGCACTGTCGTGTCGGCGGGCCGGGACGAATGGGTCGAGAGGCTTGTGCTGCTGCGGATATGGATGGAAACGAGCCAGCGGGACAGTATGGAGGCGGTCGAGGAGCTGGAAATCGTGTTGGATGGGCTTCAGGCGAACTTGACAAAGGCTTTTGGGGCGTCTGCAGCGGTCGGTGCTTTGACTGTACTACTCCTCCTCCTCCTCGACTGTTGGATTTGGCTGACTTTCGGTAGCTCATCTGGAAGAAAATTGAGGTCAACTACAACCAAGGTAATTTCGATATTGCAGATGGCTGGTGTCGCCTCGCACTGCAGCCCATATTTGAGAACGGAGGGCCTGCCAACAGGTCGCGACTTGGCAGGTATGAGCGGTCCGACGTCGTCACAAACAAACGCTCACAGCCGCAGGAAGCTCATTCTATGCGCCCTGGGGAAGAACGACACCGAGAGAGCCCGTCAGGTCTTCCATGAGATGTCGGAGACAGCGCAAAACGAACCGATGACGCGGTATTTGATGTACAAGGCCGCGATTCGCTCGTCGGACCACGAGCTGGCGGCCGAGTGTCTCGAGCACGTCGGTCTCGCGGCCGGCCAGGACCCAAACTTTCTTTATGCTTGCTTGATCGAGGCGCAAAGAGCCGGCAACACGCTGTGCGCGATACAGGCCATGAAGATGTTGACTGAGAAGCACGAGTTCAACGAGGCGTCGCCCATTCATCTGCCGGCACTTTTACGGTGTAACATGCGGCTGGCGGTTTCCGTGATGGAGGGTGCGGAAACTCCAGAGGCGAAAATAGCTGCGATCGAGGAGATTCTGGGGATATGCGAAGGAGGTGAGTGGTCTTGCTCCCTGCAACCTCAGCCTCTGACACGTCAACGCAGCTGCCAAAGCTGTACAGCGAGACCCGAAAGACCAGAATGGTAACCGATTGTTCATTGTCAAGGAACTCGATTGGTTCTGTCAAAACGCGTACAACCTCGGCATCAAGAACTCTGACAAGTGGGACCTGGCCCAGCTCGTCCGTCTGTTCAAATGCTGTCTCGACATTGCGAAATTCTACCCCTCAGACCTGCCCGCAGAGGCCGACAGCGACATCTCCTTCAGGACGATGTTCTGCCACTTCATTGTGGCTGCCGCGTTGGTGTCGCTCGCTCGCACGGAGGACAATATCGAGAGGCAGTTGCAGCATTACCTCGTCGTGCGCAAACACGTCCAGGCGTACGACGAGCTGATGCAGGTGCAGATGATGAAGAGCATCGATCAAAGGGTGGCTAGCGATCTGACGGCCAAGCTGGCGACGTTGCTGGTCTTTGATTTCGAGGCCGCGATGGCGTTGAAGAAGTACGACGCGCTCGGGTACATCATTCGGACCGCAAAGACTTGTCGGGATGTGAACGCTCTCAAGGCGATGGGCGATATCGTCTTGAGGGGGAAGCTGCCCGGGCAGGGTGAATTTCCCGTAGGTGGTGGTTGTACAGACCTGCCTGCTGACGCTTCCACAGAGTTGTTTTCTACCCTCGGGGTGATCGTCAACGAAATCTGGGAGCTCGAGCACATGAAGGGCGACAGGCTGGCCAAGTACATCCGCTGCATGTTCCAGGCCGTGCGACCGCTCGACGCTGCGTTGGGGCAGAGACTGATGAAGCAGGCGATCAATGTGGCGAGGGATTCTTCCAAGGTAGGAGGATTCGAGTGCTTCCGACTTGGTTATCCCGAGGTACTGACCCCGGACCAGGGATCTCATCCGTTCCCGCCGGAGGAGCTGGAGTGGCTGGTCACCACGTCCTTCAACCACGCCGTGGACGCTTACAACGCCAGGCAGGATGACGAGTGCAACACGTGGGCGGACCTCGCGATGAACCTGGCGCACTATGCCGGTGACGACGGGGTGCTGGAGAAGACTTTGCAGGAGCATAGGATAAAGCTGAGGTTTGATTTATGAAAAAAGCACAACGGGGCAGTTGAACGTGAGGTAGGTAGTCCAAGGCGCATTCAGGTGTAAATGGTTTACATTCAAGTACTATATGGAGTTGATGCAGCTTATACGATGCAAAGAAATACCACGCTTCCATCCAGTCATATCAGTCATTGCTTCATAAAATGCCACTCTCCTAGGTCGTCGCGCCGGCAGGCTCGCCCTCGACGGTCAGCGCCGCGGCCTCCTCGGCGTCGCTGGGCTTGACGAGCTTGATCGACACGTCCGGGTCCTGGGCGTAGACGCGCAGGCCGAGCACGCAGACGGCGTTCCACGGCGGGGTCGTCGGCTCCTCGCCGTCCGAGACCACGGACGCGGTGTCCGAGTCGGAGTCTTCTTCCACCTCTTCTGCCTCTACGGGAGCCTCCTCGGGGGTTTCCTCCGGTGCGACCGGAGCATCTTCGGCGGCGGCGAGTGGTTCTTTGGTGGTTTCTTCGGCGGGCTTGGTCTCCTCTGCCGGGACGGGGACTTCCTCTTTCTTGTCGTCTTCCTTCTTTTCTTCCTTCTTCTCCTCGTCCTTCTTGGGCTCCGGGACGGGTCCGTCGCCGGGCTTGGTCGCGGTCGCGGCGGGCTTGCTATCGGGAGGCGGGGACTTGAGACCGGTGCTGCTGGTGGACTCCTTGTCAGAGTCCTTGACCTCGGTCCAGTCGCCGTCCTTTTCCTTGCCGTCGTCCTTCTTGGTCTCGGGTTTGGCCTCCTTCTTGTCGTCCTTCTTTTTGTCGTCCTTCTTGTCGCCCTCGGCCAGGTCGGAGACGACCTTGGCGGTGTCCTCGAGAGCCTTGGCCGCGACGGCGAGCGCCTTCTTCTGCTTCCGCTTCTTCTTGGCCTTCTTGTCCGCCTTCTTCTTCTTGGCCTCGGCCCGCTTCTTCTCGAGCGCGCCGTCTTCGTCCGGCACCCCGCCCTTGGCGTGCGCGATGTCGTACTGCAGGCCGACCTGGCGCAGCTTCTGCGGGTTGCGCTCGGCGTACTGCTTGACGACCTCCTCGACGGCGCGGGAGCTGTCCGGGTGGTGTCGCGTGGCCGTGACCTTGGGGAGGACCTCGTAGACGCCGGGCTCCAGCTCGACCTCGCAGCTGACGGAGCGGTTCTCCCACTTGTGCACGGGGCGGACGCGGCAGATCTGCTCCGGGTCGGCGGGGGCGTCTCCGGGCTTCTGCAACACGAAGTGCAGCTCAAAGTAGTACTGGCCCTCGAAGCCGTGGAAGTAGCGGTCGTCGAGCTGCGTGAGGACGACGACGACCATGCCTGCCTTCTTGACCTCGACGACGAACTTGGTCTGGAGGTAGCCCGTGACCCACGAGACGTTGGCCGAGGTCCACTGCTGCACGACGGTCCACTTCTCATCAAAGAGGCGCGTGCGGTGGATGTACATGAAGGTCGAGAGCATGTCCTGGTACGACATCCAGAAGACGCCGTCGTCGCCAAAGGTGTGGTTGAGCCGCTTCATCCAGTACGGCGTCCACTCCTTGGACCCGTCGGACCAGGGGCCGTTCCACTCGCCGACGCCGCCGTCGGAGCGCTCGCCCCACGGGTTGCGGATCTGCACGAGGCGCACCCTGTTGCCGTCCTCGTCGACCTCCTCGCGGGACTGCAGGATGGAGTAGGCGTGGCCGAGGGCGAGCCCGCTCTTCTGCCAGTCCCAGCCAGTGCCCATGGCCGCGAGGGCGAAGACGAACTCGCCGTCCGAGTTGACGAGCTCCTTCCAGAGCTTGTCCTTGCGGAGCACGCGGTTCGTGGCAATGGTGGACGTCACGCCGCCCGTCATGTCCTCGACGCCCTCGCCGGGCCATCCGCCCGAGATGGATTCGTAGTCGCCGTGGACCTTGGCGTAGGCCTTCTCAAGCAGCGGCAGCCAGGTCTCATTCGGGTCCTCGCAGCGGGCGAAGTAGAGCGCGTCGGAGCCCGTCTGATTGCGCTTGCGGTGGAGCCTCGCCTTCTTGCCGCTGGCGTCGTAGACGTCGCTGTAGTAGTCAAAGTCTCTCTCCTTGAGGTAGAGGTTGTCGTCGACGACGGCCGAGACCCAGTCGCCGTCGCGCTGGAAGACGAAGCCGTACACGCCGCACTCCTCGTCGCGAGCGACGCAGACCTTTTGCATGAGGTCGCGGCGGTGGGCGATGGTGGCCACGGCCGCGAGCCACCAGCAGTCGCCGTTGGCGCCCTGCTTGATGTCCGAGGAGGAGTAGCCGTTGACGGTGAACTGCGGGGACTCGAAGATCCAGTCGACGCGGTGGATGGAGCCGGGGTAATAGTACTCGCCGCCGCGGACGCCCTGGCGTTTGGCTTTGGCTTTGGCGGAGCCCGCATCGCCGGCGTTGGCAAAGGGGCTCCAGCCGAACCCACCATCGCCGAGGAACCGGCTCACGGCGGTCGGGTCGATGGGAATGGTGGAGTTGGGGCCGAGGACCTGGGCGGCCGTCAGTGTGTCGAGGCTATTCTTGACGTCCCAGCTGCTGACATTGGGGGTATCGTCCACGGTGCCGTTTCCGATGCCGTCGCCATCGCGGACAAGGCCGTTGAGGCAGTTGCTCTCCGGATCGTGCTCGATGTCGAAGTCCGGATCGGTGAATTTCTCATTGGTGCGGTCGCACTCGCGGACGATGCGCTTGACCTTCTCGCGGCACTCGCGAGCGGCCGCGTCGTACGATTCCTGGGCGTTGCGAGTGGAGGAGGCGCCCTTGGGCTGGAAGGCCGGTAGGAGGGAGGCGTAGAGGGAGCGTGGGAAGATGGAAGTCACCTTGCCCGGGTGCTTGGAATGGAACTTGTCCCAGAAGTCGGAGAGAACCTCTTGTGGTGCCTTCTTGGGACGCTTATTGGTGATGGGAAGAGGGGGCACCGGCGGGGGAGGATCGCCGTAAGTCGCCATACTGGGTGGTTCTTGGGGGGGTAATCGATGTTGTGCTGGCGATGCGCTGGGAATGGCCTCACGAGAGAAAATGACTGACTGACAGGCCGGCGGCTCACTTGAGCACCAACGTGGCAAGGCTTCGACTTAAGTAGCTTCATGAACAACAAAGCAGCTGTAGCTCAGCTAGGAAGCTCGCCAGCTCCTCTACACCCTCCAGACCAGAGCTGACCGGCATGTGAGCTAGGGCTGACGCACTTGCGATAGCTCCCGTGTACACCACACAGGCTAGCCGCTAGGGGCTGGCCAGGTTGGTGTATGGACTCATGTTGCCTCGCAAGGCGGCCTATGAAGCGACTGGACGACATAACTTCGGGGTGACCGCGCGGCTCGCTTCAGCAGAGGGCAAACACGGCTGGATGCGGTTGAATGCATCTCAACATGCATTGCTCCTGCAGGAGACCGTCCGGGTCGCCACAGGTTGAGGAAAAGCAGCGTCGAATTGCGGCTGGGGTCGAAGTTCAGGGTTCAAGGTTGTCTGTCCAGTGTAGCTCTTCGCGCCATGGCTTTTAGCGCCGGGAGGTTGGCTTGAGTTGCTACAGCTTGCCTCGCTGGCCCCCAGGTTTGGGAAGCCGGAGAAAGCGTGGAGGAGTAACAAAGTCCCTTTTGGCGTCTTGTCTCGCGCGCCGTGAACTGGCGAATCTCACGTAATATCTTGAGCTATGCGCCTATGCAGGTGTTGCGGGCGGCTGTCCAAGGCGTTTACGACCGTCCTGTTTTGGGAGTGCGGGGGAGCCATTCACGAGGATTTGCTGCGCGGACCTGTAGCTTTGTGATGCACGTCGAGCAGGGCCAACTTGGTTGCCTGGATATGCCCGCTGATCCGTCAGATGATTCTGTGCGCATGTCAGCCGTCGGCCTGTGAAATTGGGCTAGGTAGTGTCTGACGCTGGCGAGGCTGCAGGCATCCCGGACTTGATGCATGGAATCTCGCTGTTGGAAGTCCGAGATTGTCTTGGTAAGCTTTCACGTTTTGCCTCGAGGCGAGCCCTGGCCTTGTTAACCACCTTAGACAGGCATCATCAGCCAGAGGCCACAAAGCTGAAAGGCGGAACGGAATCTGTCGACAGTAGTGGCTGTCTGCTATCTGCCCAGACAGGAGTGAATGATAAGGTCGAATTTTCGTCGATCGACACTGAAGGGCCTGCGTTGGGGTCGTCGAGTCAAGAAAACCGAGAGAAATGGCACGGCAGCGCATTCTCAAATCATCTGTCGCCGAAGAAGCTCCTTTTCCAGACCGAGTCATCGACTGCCGAGCGGCCCAACTCAATATCTCGCACGAATAGGTTCTTCGGTAACCCTGGATTCCCAGTCCCGGGCTGCTTTGGCCGAGGAACTGAACACAGGTGGCTGGACAGGCCGATGGAGTTGCTGCAGTCAGTCAGTTATGCAAGGGCGTCTTGGCTCTGTAGTCAGCCAGTGCAACCTCGGCCGATGCCGTCATTTGCAGTCGACTGAGACAGGCCGTAGATTGTCCTGCGACTCCTGCGCATAGGTTCCCACGACAAATGGATAGAGGCGCCTTGTCATTGTCAGAATGGCAAACGAGAAACAAAACGTTGGCCAGTGCGAGAAACTCAAGGGTGCGGGGACTGTGCAAGGGCGACAGTGCGCAATGTTTGACACTGTATTTTAGCGGCCGTTTCCCCTGTGTTATCCGCTTATCGGACCCTCGGCTGGAGGCACGTCACTCGTTGCCGATGGCCGTCGTATTGGGCCTCAACTGTGAACCTCCACAGCTTGCCCTTCCGAGCACCACCCGCAAACCCACGAATTCACCATCACCGCCTCAGACGACGGGCTTGCAGCCGCAGACTGCTTCATCGCCATAGTTTGAACCATGGTATTCTTGGGCAAATCCTAACCCCTGTTGAATCCAGCCACCGACAATTACGTCGCCACCATGTCCCAACCGGAGTTTGCCCCCGAGGACGATGCGACCATCACCCACCTCGTTCACAACCTGGTCGAGGAGGCCGTGCGGTCTGTTGAGGGAGTTTCGATCCCTCTGGCACGTAAGTTGAGCCAGACCGTGACGAATCATCTGCGCCAGACGAGCTGACAAGCCACGCACACGCACAGCGCGAGCCCCCACGCAGTGGCCTGTTGAGGAACTAGCGACTCGAGAGGCCATACGGCATGCCATCACCCCCGACAAAGTCAGAGAAATGGTCGACTTCTCTGCCCTCATGTACATCGAAGAACCCGACGACAACCTCGTCTGCCCCATCTGCAAACTCCCGGTCATCACCCCGGTCATCACACCATGCGATCATACCTTCTGCCTCGAGTGTCTGAGGCGGCATTTCTTCTCCTCCGACACGTGCCCCATCGACCGGACCAGATTCCGAACAAAGGACTGCAAGACCTCGAGGCTCCTGATGAACATGCTGGACAGCCTGGTCGTCAGCTGCCCCAATATCGAACGAGGATGTAACGAAACAATGAAGCGCGAAGAGGTGACCAAGCACACGATAGGGTGTCGGTACACCCTGCACGATTGCCCGGACAAGATGTGCGACAAGAGATTGGAGCAGTGGATGGCGGCTTCGGGCAAGTGCTGGCACTTTGAGCAGAAGTGCGAGTACTGCGAAGAGAAGATGGAGGCGGCCTCCATGGCGGATCACATCGCCAAGTACTGCCCCAAGAACACCACCGCCTGCGCCGACTGCGGCGAGGCGATCAAGATGTCCGAATCAAAGCAGCACTGCGAAGAAAAATGCCCCGAGGCGTCAGTTGCGTGCCAATATGGCGACTATGGCTGCAACCACAGGGCTCTCCGGAAGACGCTCAGCGTGCACGAGAGCGAGTGCATCTACAAGGTGGTCGCTGTCGTCGGAGAAAAGGTCAAGGCGCAGGAGAAACAGATTGAAAAACTGCAAAAGCAGACTGAAGACCAGGAGCGGCAAATTCTAGAACTAAAAGACGAGCGACGGGACTGCCTCTCTTGGGACGACGTCTTCAATCTCAACAACGTCCAAGGCGGACCCAAGTTCAAACCAACCGAGGCAGTCATGACCATCTACGAAGATATGGAGCGCCGAATGGAAGAACTCAAGAAGGAATTCACGGACCTCGAGGGTCGCCAGACGGTCATGGTTCTCAACCAAGTAATGCCGATCAAGGACCAGATCACGGAGATCAGGAGCAATCTGGGCATCCTCAAAATGCACATGGCTTGGCTCATGAACAAGAGCCGCGAGGAAGTCGAGCGCAGCCGGCTAGCGAACCGGACCGTCAGCGGAACGAGCAGGACTCGCGGCAGCTCTGACAGCGACGGGGAGGCTTCATCGTCCTCGCGGCGCTTGAGCGATGGCTCGAACGGCATTCCCCGACTCTAGCGACAGTCGCCTTCGTCTGAACACAAGCAGCTCAGTACTAATGACTCCACATGCGATGACCGGCAATGACTTGGGCGGCCACTTTGCCCTACAAACTAGGCTTATGTACCAGTATGACACTTTGAATTACTTGGCGTTGGGGACGGACACCGGAAAGAACTGGAACGGCACGGAAATACCCTTGAGGCAGTCCGCCCTGGCGGACGCCCATTGAAAACGAAATTAGTTCTCACGTACAAAGACGACCCGTCTGGGCGCAAGGACACGCCTGTATCAGGCTGGACTTCCTGCTTAGATAGAAACCCCAATCTGAAAATACAGTACTTGATATGTGACTGGCCCTTTGGCGACAGTTTCAGGCCGCCGCGGATCTCGTTTCTTTTAAGTGCCTGTCAGCCTAGAAGCAGAATGTGTTGGAATCTCAACAGTGGCGATCTAAACCAGGCACCCGGGCGCAGGATGCTGCCAGGAGCTTATTAATAAAAGGGCGACCTTCCCATCGCTGTCTCAAGGTTCTTACCTCATCGGCGGACTTTGGTGGACTTTGCTGCTTTACAGAGGGCGTTCCGCTGTCGGATTTAACAGGGAGTGGCTTTAAGGGCCGTCCACCCCCCCACTTTCACCGCCCACTGACTCCCCGCCAACACCTGCGCAAGGCCCTGAACGTCAAGACTCCGGTCCCAGCCCACCTTGTCCGGCCTTGCCCAAACCTTCCGCAAAGTGCACCTACCCTTCTGTCGTTCTTCAGCCTCGTGCCCGGTGTAGGCTGTCGCCCGAACTTTTGCCTCGCTTTGCCTCGCAATTATTTTCTCTCTTTCTCCCCACTATCGAATTCGAGAAACCCCGCGACGACGATTCGAGACGCCAAGATGGATCCAAACCAGGACAACCAGACGCCCGACGCGCCTGACACGGCGAAGATGAACGAGGTAAGCTTCTTCTAGTCCTGCCCTGTGAAGCTCCTCGGCGGCGCCTATTTGTCGGCCAAGTTTCCGAATCGACGACGCTTCTGCCCGAACTGTCCTCCCTCTGCCAGCGCTTCGCCACCTTCGAGAAGTCTTGGACGCCGCCGACCGTCCTGCCATCCTCCTCGGCTACTTCGAACTCGTCCTCAACCTCCCTCTCGACATCGCCTCCTCGACTCTCCCCGCCCGCGCCTGCATTTACTGCCCGTACCGTCTCGTAACTCTTTGCGACATCTTTAGACGGCGCCTTCGAAGTCAACCCTGCACCAGGGCCGCTATGAGCGACCCGGTCTCTGAGAACGAGCTGGCGAGGGGCACGGAACGGCGGGCGACGACGAAGCAAGAGATGATGGAAGCCTTGTCGGAGTGTTACTGACAGAACTCCTTGCCACACAGATCCGATTGCGACGCCTTGCCAAGCTTGGTTCCGCCGCCAGAACCTCACCCAAGCCGGAAGGGAGCCCTTCTTCACCGAACCCCGAAGCCTCGAGCTCGTCGACACCTACGGAAGAAAAGGGCAAGGCTCCCGCGGCAGAGCCTCGGAAGATCAACATCACTCCTTCCTCAACACCAAAGCCGCGGAACCCTTTCGACCAGCTTGGCGTTAAGCCCGAAAATGGCACCGGCGGCTCAGGCGACAGCAGCGCGCAGAAGCGAGGTGCCTCTAAGACTGATACCCCCGCGCCTGTCACCAAAAGACCGACCGTGGTCCGCGAAGAATCGATTGAAGACTTCGCCGACAGGACCCTGACGCAGATTTTCCGCATCACTGTCGATCCACATCGTTTGAACGACATTCACGGCCACAAACTCGCCTTCTTGCCGGAAACGAACCAGGAACTGACCGAGTCTGATTCGTCGTTGAAGCTGACCACTGGCGTCCTTGACAGTGCCTTGTTGGAGGCATTGACAGCCTTGCCCCACAACAGACCTATCCTGGGCTTCCTCCTACCTTGCTTCAAGCGCATTCTTCGCTTATACAGTCTCGTCAAGGAGACTGCCAAGGACAAGAGAGAGATCCTGGACGAGGCAAAGAGATTGTGCATTAGTAATAGCTTGTTTGCGCTGACCCTTCCGGATCTGTTTGGGTAGGTCATTCTCAAAAAGTGTGTCATGGCCGACAGAAGCTAACGTTTCCGTAGTCGGTCGCATCCCGACAGCCTTGTGTCATGCCTACTTCGGGGCCATGACCAGGACGATGGCGTGTGCCTGGACTTCCTGCGGGAAGCCGTGAACCGATTCCCTGAAGATGAGCAGTTGCCGACGGTATTCGCCGACGCCATGTACGACCTTAGCCAAAAACTGGCAAAAATGTCAATGGAAGGCGACTACAAGCCTTACATGAACGTGAGTGTCATGCCGAAGGAGCAATTGAGGCTATGGCCGCCAACCTGGAATTGTGCTAACGCAAATTAGGCGCTGATGACTTACACGAAGTTCCCGCCTCTATTGAATGCTCTCGCACAGCACCCCAATTTCTCTGCCAAGCAAAAGTCCGCTCCTGCGGTTGAGAACAATACCATTCTTGGTCCCTTTTTCCGGATATCACCCTTGCAGGCCGATGTTACGGCTACCTATTTCCCGAATCCTCGAAGTCTGGACAGAGCTAGGGCATCCCAGTCGCAGGATGCGATGCGGGCCATCCTGCGAGTTCACCAAGACGAGCTGTTTGCAATCGCCAACGCCTTTATTCGCGCCGACTCCGAAACGAGAAGCCGCGTTCTCGACTGGTTTGCCTCTGCCGTCAACTCCAACCAGAAGCGCAGAGCTCTTCAGGTTGATAGCAAGGAAGTCTCGTCTGACGGCTTCATGACAAACTTGACCGTCATCCTGGACCGCTTCTGCGCGCCTTTCATGGACACGACGTTCTCCAAGGTTGACAGGATTGATGTTGATTATTTCAGACGCAATCCCCGGGTGGACATCAAGGAGGAGACCAAGCTCAACGCCGATCAGTCTACCTCGGATGCTTTCTACGCGAAGAAGGCGGAGGGAACATCCAACTTCATCTCCGAGGTGTTCTTCCTGACTCTTGCCGCGCATCACTACGGTAGTGGGGCCACCAAGTCGAAGATCAAGGACTTGGAGCGGGACATCAAGTGGTGTGAGAAGAACCTGGCTGCCATGGAAGCGGAAAGGCCCAAATTTCAAAACGTTAGTCAATTGCCATGTTGCCGCTGTTTAATGATACTAACAGGCAACACAGGATCCTGGCAAGATGGCGCAATTTGAAGTGGCACTTGCCCGGTACACGGGTGTGCTGGAGCGGGCCATCAGACTCAAGTATGCCATCGAAGGTATCTTCATGGACGAGAAGACGCAAGACCAGTCTCTTCGCTTCATGAGATATGTCGCCGTTTGGCTCCTTCGTCTCGCGAGCCAGTCCGACTACACCCCTGACAAGGATCTCAAGTTTGTCTCTCCTTCCCGTCCTGTGGCCATCGAGTAACCGTTTCCAGACTCCCTTTGCCCGCTCAGCAGCCCGAATCCTTTGCATGCTTGCCTGAATACGCCCTGCAGAATGTCGTGGACAACTTTAAGTTCGTCTACCGGTATGTATACACCAGTCTCAATGACACTGCGCCTGTTTCCTGACACATGCACTAGGTACCTTCCCCAGATCATGCCTTCTGCTGTTGGCAGTGAGATGATTGCTCTTTGCATTGCCTTCCTTCGCTCGTCGGAGTACATCAAGAACCCGTATCTCAAGTCTTCCTTGGTGACCCTGCTCTTCTCCGGCACATGGCCTTTCATGCATTTCAAGAAGGGAGTTCTGGGCGACCAGCTCTATGGTTCAAAGTTTGCCAATGACAACCTCTTGCATGCTCTGATGAAGTTCTACATTGAGGCTGAGTCAACTGGCGCTCACACAGCATTCTACGACAAGTTCAACATCCGTTATGAGATCTTCCAGGTCATCAAGTGTGTCTGGGGCAACGACATCTACAAGCAGCAGTTGACCAGAGAGAGCAAGTAAGTGGAGACACCTCTTTGTCTCACCTCTGTGTGAGGGTTCATATGCCCTGCGCGCAAATGCTGACAGTTAAAAGGGTCAATCGGCAATTCTTTGTGCAATTTGTCAACCTGCTGCTGAACGACGCCACATATGTGCTTGACGAGGCGTTGACCAAGTTCCCCAAGATTCACGCGCTGCAAGCAGAGTTGGACTACGGTAACACCCTCTCCGCAGAGGACAGGACAAAGAAGCAGGAGGAGTTGTCAACCCTTGAGGGCCAGGCAACATCTTATATGCAGCTGGCCAACGAGACGCTGTCGATGATGAAGCTTTTCACATCTGCTTTGGCAAACGCATTCACTATGCCGGAAATCGTGCAGCGCCTGGCCAGCATGCTTAACTACAACCTCGAGACTCTGGCAGGAAACAAGATGGGTCAGCTCAAGGTGAACAATCCGCAAAAGTACCATTTCCAGCCCCGCGTTCTCCTCTCGGATTTTGTGGACATTTACCTCAACCTTGGGTCGTCCCAAGCCTTCATCGAAGCCGTCGCCACGGACGGCCGTTCATACAAGCCAGCGACGTTTGACAAGGCGAGCTATATTCTTTCGAAGCGGAGCATGAAAGAGGCTGTCGAGCTGGAGCAGTTCGACGCACTGAAGAACAAGTTCAAGGAGGCCAAGGAGCTGGCCGAACAGGCGGAGCTCGACCTGGGCGACATCCCGGCCGAGTTTGAGGACCCCATCATGGGCGACCTCATGAAGGACCCGGTGATTCTGCCGTCGAACCACATCGTGGACCGCTCGACCATCGTGCAGCACTTGTTGTCTGATCCCAAGGACCCGTTCACGCGTCAGCCCATGACGGTGGATGATGCGATCCCTCACACGGAGCTGAAGGAGAAGATTGAGCAGTGGAAGGCGGAGAAGATTGCAGCGGCCAAGGCCAAGATGCAGGGCGACGCCATGGACACGACGGAAGGTTAATTTCGTTGGCGTGACTGAAGTCTCGCGGGCGAGGGAGGCCCTCATATGGGAGGTTGACGACTGGGTAATGGAATTACGAAATTGGGTTTTGAGGCGGCTCTCGAAGCGGCCCAGCATTGCATATTGTTAGAGTAGACCCCCAGAGTCCCCGAGGTTAAGGGGACCAAGGCAACGCAACACCAGGCAGAGAATGAACCTGGATTAGACAAGACATGTGCAGAAGCTACGTGACGGGCGACGGCGAAGTGATGAGAGACGGCCAGATGATCACTTTTGGAGCGAGATGGCGAGTATTTGTGACAGGCAGCCTCGCAGATCCAGCTGAGCCAAGTCGGGCACCGACGCCTGAGGCCGAAGGCGACGGAGTTTCTCGCCAGGCATTCGACCGAACGTACAAGCAAGCGACGAGACAGAGGGCCCGGACAGGCCGGAATGAGGGGATTGGGGAGAGCGAAAGGGGGGAGAAAAAAGAAAGGTAGGGCTTTCGTTTTGGCGATTCGCGAAAACGGGACGGAAGAATTGGTCTGGTGGAAATCGAAAAGGGGGCGAGGCGGGCCGACGAGGAAACAGGCACGTTGCTGGGCATCGTCGCTGACCGGGTCGGGGGACCCTTCACCGAGGGCAGAGGGTGAGGGTGGTTCCGAGATTACGAGAGCAGGGCAAAGTCGAACCACAGTCGGCGGCCTTTGACCTTCGTTTTGGGGCGAGAGGTTTCTTTTGGGGGGCGGAGCTGAGCCACAGGGTCGAGAGGATGAGGCGTCTGGATTGATCGGGGCCCGATCCGTGGGGGGCTCCGTTGTCTGGGTACTGCCATGGGTGACATGGGTGACGGAAGGATGTGCGGGCGTTTGGAATGTTCCGCGACTGAAGAATTTCATGTCAGGGGGATCGGACCGTGGGATATTCTGGGGGGGGATTGGACGAGACGAATGGGGTCTGGACCGTGGTGCCGGATTAGGACGCGGGCGGTGCGGTTGCCACGGGAGGTTGAGGCGATTAGGGGTTCTCGGTGGGAGGGAGAATGGCATGCCGTTTCGGAAATTTGGCATGGGGATGCTGAGGTGATTCCGGGGATGAGACGCGTGTATGAACAGCCGGTCGTGATGTCATGGGTGAGGGAAATACTGTGCAGGGCCCATTCCTGCTATATTTGTTTTGGGTTGTCCTGGGGCTATGCTTTGTTTTGGGTGCCAGCTAGTCCCTCGAGGAAGTAGGTAGGCAAGTGACCTGCGAGCCGGTTATCCAGGAGAGCAATGCGATGCCCAGGACGGTGTTCTCTGGATGCTGGAGCATGCCCATTGTGTGCGTAGCATCATGGTCCACTGATGGGCCCGAAAAGGCTGATGGGTGGGCGACGGGACTCTTCACCGGGGCCAGGGCCGCTCTGGCGGAAGACCGGCACGGGCGGTGATTGGGCTGGCGGGGTGGGTCCCAAGGGTGGGGCCTTACAGTCCGTTGCATCGGCAGCTTCTAAAACACCGAAATTAGCCTTTTTAGGTGGGGGCGGAATACTTACCTATACCAAAATACAAAATTTTATAAGTAGTAAATAATTTTTATATTCTATTTTATTTTATTATTATACTATTAAAAACACCTAAATATTACTAAAAACTCTATTATTATAGTTAGTTAAATAATTAAAACTATTTAGAGACCTTATTTTAGTTAGTTTATAACTATAGTATTAAGGATATTAAAACTTTAACTTATTAAAATTAACTTTTTATTCTTATTAGTTAACCTTTTTAATAAAACCCTTATTAAGGTTATAAAGTATAGTTAATAAATAATCTAAACGTACTATTATTAATATATTTTTATTAATAAGATTAATTAATACTAAAAAAGTTATAAAAGTTACTAAAAAAT